>JAVJIF010016468.1:0-133447 GCA_038442645.1 Agave tequilana
GCATATGATATTGGATTTGACATTGGCGGGTAAATAATGTAATCCAACACCACCAGAGCTTTCAGGTGGCACAATGCCTATTGCGATAACCTAGTCTGTATAACTCTGTATGTAAGATTGGAGGAGCCCTGTATGGTATTTGTTTCTGAATAATAAGATATTATGATGATTTCGTGACTTCAATATATAGCTTTGCAGTCAGAGTGTGTGTGTGTGTGTGTGTGTGTGTGTGTGAAACAAAGACCTCCATGATTACATCTTCTATAAGGTTTTGTTACATGTTGCTGTGCAGTTGTGATGTTTCCGGTGCTGGCGGCACATCAGCCCTAATTTACTTCCAAATCCTACAACAAATGTTGCAATACAGAGATTTTGGCCCTTTTCCCTATCAAATGCTGCATTTTCTTCGCAACTTGTATATATTATGGAGATGATTCATATTTCAGGTACTCTTTTTTGTCTTTCAGTCGCGTGTGACTTTTTCATGACTGCTGTTTCTCCTTGCTCAGTGAAAGCTGTTGGTTTCTTGCTTTCTAGTTGTCCAAAAAGCTCGAATCATTCTTGAATGCTCAAAACTTTGTGCAGATTGTCCAACTTCATTTGGATTGAAAAACTTCCTGGAAAAGTGTGGTTTTCAAAAGTGATGCTGACATTGGCAAAACATTAGCGTTTTTTAATTTTCTTTTCACTGTAAAATAAGCTGGAAACCGAGTGGCAATCTGAAAGCGTGGGGCCTATCACCAAATTTTTTCAAAGAAAATTGGTCTTGTGAGTCTTACTGTTGGTTTTCTCAAATCTCTTTCCTAGCTAAATTAGGATTTGGAGGGCCAATTTCGTGTAATTTCGTGTTGACACATGGTTGGATCTCTTATAATTTCTTATAATATGCATGTGAGGTTCACACGCATAATTGATCCTCTTATTGTATGTGTGTGTGGGGCTCACATACGTGAACCGAAACCCGTGACGGTCAAGGTAAATTACTGTAAAAATTGTAAACTGAATGCAATTCTACTGAAACAAGTTTGAATTGCTAGTTATCAAAACTCATCAGGAAAAAGCTCCTCCTTCACTGAAGGAGCTATCCACTGTATCTGAATGTTAGTAATATCCCAAAGCTCATCCCCCTCCCTCTGCACCAAATCTCCTTCTCCTTCATCTGCACCAGCATCCTCTTGAGCATCTCCGGCACCGCCTCCTGCAGCGCCCCGGTCCCCACATCGTCCATGTTAGCCTTCATGCACGTGTCCATCCTCCTCAGCACCCCGAGCCAGAACGTCCTGAACCCGGAGCTCTGCGACAGCGGCACCATGAACTGCAGGTACACCTCCACCAGCAGCTCCATCGCCTCCCTCAGGGTCACCTCCATGCTCCTCATCTCCTTCACCGAGTTCTCCCTCCTCGAGTACTCCAGCATCTTCTCATGAAGATCGTCCACCATCGCAAAGATCACCAGGTTGAAGCACGCCAGGCAGTTCGCCGGGGTGAACTCCAGCTCCTCGGTCGCGGCGAAGCACTGGCCGAGCGCGTGCACGGCCTGGTTCCGTATCTCCTCTCGCCGAACCAGACTAGTCTTTCTCAGCGCCTCCGCCAGCTTCAGGAACAGATTCGCCGCGAGGTTGCCTTGGTTCATCGGCACGACTTTCTGGCCCTCGTCGGTCCACGAAATGCTCGAGCTGCTGCTGTTGTTGCTGCCGGGGTCGGAGTACCCAGACTTGTGCCACTGGATCAGCCAGTTCACCGAGCCCGCCATCAGGTCCAGGATCTGGAAGCTGGTCTCCAGCGGGATGATCTTCAGCGCCGCGAACCCGAACGCGGTCTCGATGCAGAACGGGTAATTGAATCTGGTGACGTATGTGCCGTCGCTCATCAGCTTGACCAGAGCGTCGACGCCGTCGTCGAAGGTCTCAGGATGCCGGCCGGTGATGGAGAGCATGTGGAGCAGAGTCTTCCAGCCGATCATTGTCTGTATGTTCTTCGCGTTTTTGTTCAGTATCTCGGTCGTCGACTCGGCTATGTTCTCGCAGCAAGTGTCGAGGATGTCCTTGTCGAGCTTCCACGTGGCGTTGATGGTCTTGAAGATGAGGTCTTCAGGGACCTTGTCGATGCGCGCGGTGGAGGAGGAGAGGAGCTTGACGGCGATCCTGAAGAGGGAGATGATGGCCTTCTCGGCGAACGGGCAAGGGGAGAAGAGCGGGAACTGGGAGACGATGCCAAGGCACTCGTGGAACTGGGGCCAGAACGACGAGAACCGTGGAGATTGGCCGAGGTGACGGTGACGATGAGATCCCAGCAGAAACCTACTGTCTCTTCCTCTTCGACGGACGTGCTGAATTTCTGCCCCTTGCCTCCGGCCGCGAAAATGAGGGATCTGCCGAGGTTCTGCAATGATTCATCGGTTAGCTTCGAGCTCTCGCTGAAGATGGCGCCGATTCTGCATTGCTGAATGATCTTCAGATTGTTCTCAAACTCGCTCCCGATGTTCATCGTCGAATCGGCGCCATTGTCGATGGACAGAAACTGGGAGAACCTCCCCATCATCCCCGAAGCGTTCCGGTTGTTGCCGGCGCCGAACTGCGACGAAGAGGGAAGATGACTCCGGAGTCGGACTTTGAGTGAAGAGTGCCCAGTTCGGACTCTTGCTTGGATGACACACTGTTGGGCTCAATCACAGACTGAGGCAGCAACCTCAGCCTCCTCAGCTTGAGCAAGCAGTCCACCATGTTCTTCCACGCCCCTCGGATCGCGTCGCCGAACTTGTTCGCGATGGTGAAGACGGCGATCGTCGCCATCCGTGGCTTCACCTCGTTGCTGAAGGTGAAGAGGGTCTCTTCGGCTGTCGCATAAGGATTCAGCAGCGTCGTGAATTTGCAGAAACAACACAAGAGTTCGTCGAGGATGTCTTCTAGTCCGTACCGTGCAATTCTCGCGATGCATAGCATCCCTTCGATGCACTCGTTGAGTATGTCCTCGTCGTCGGTCTGCTCGAAGATCGCTGACAGTGTGGCCACCGATGGGCCGGAAATCGTTACAAACACCTCTCTGCTCAGCTTGTGCTTGTAGTCACAGATGATGAAAGGCTCTGCGGTTCTCGATCTCTTGATGAGCTCTGCCCACCTGCTCGAGTTCAGGTCGAGCACTGCTCCCGTGTTGCCGAAGAGCGTGATGGCGTTGTTCGCGATCGAGCTGAAGAGCTCGGAGAGGTACTCTCTGGGGAGATCCTGGCCTCCATTGATGGCTCTGTTGTTCCTTATGAACTCCTCTTCAGTCATCTTCTTCTTCACCTGCGGGTTGTGCTGATCAGTGTTGAGCATAATCAGCGAGTAGCAGAGGATGAAGACTGCGTCTTTGCTGACAAAGATCTCCGAGGACTGCTGCTCGTGGAATCGCTCGGAGAAAGCCTCAAGAATCCTATGAATCTTTTGAGATCACCGGGCAGTCGAAAAGTCTCGAGAAACGTTCGCAGCGCCGTGTCCAGTATCTCGCCGGAGAAGTCGAATGTCTGCGTGAACTGAGCTAGAACTTTGATGTTGAACTCGTCGGGGTCCCCCAAATAGTCTCCGATCTTGTTCTTGTCGAGCCCCGGTGTGTACCTGAAGAAGTAAGCGAAGCTCTTGGGATCGGGCTGAGTCGGAACAAGCTGGCAGATCTTCAAGAAGTCGATCCCTTTCTTCTCGTCTCGATTGTAATGGTTCGCGGCCATTAGTACTTTCTTCTTCTTCAGCTTCCTCATTCTTACGAAATCGACCCACGTCTCTGGGTGGTTGTCGTCGAAGTGGGCGTCGCATCGCTCAGTCCAGAACGGCTTGAACTCTGACTCGTCGAGCTCGTAGGACTGGCGATCGGGCACTTTGTCCATCTCAACCCCGTCAGCGATGTTCCTGATGATCGTCACCAGGCCTTCGAAGGCCTGGACCTGCATCGGCGACATTGGGCTGCTCATGGGGAATGCAGCCTTGCAGAGCAACTTCCCGAGCTCTTCGAACACGTTGTATGGATCGGATCGCAGTCGTAGTTGACGTACATTTCCATGACGAAGGTCGGCTGCCTGCAGAAGCTCAGAATCCCTTCGATTGCTACTTCCTGGAGCTGGGCTCCGCTGCTTCCTGCGGCTATCTTGAGCAGAATGTATGTGAAGAATGCTTCTAATTGTAACCTCAGATACCTGCATACACACACAAGACTGAAAAATGAAAAAGAAAATTGTAATAGTATTTTAGAAATTTCATAATTTAAAATTTAGTCTTTATTTTTCAATCTATTAGGGAAAAAAAAATATTAGAGAAAAAAGAAGAAGAGAGAGCTAGATAATAACCTGCGGAGAAAGTGATAGAGATTGAGAACAGTGCTGCAGATCATGGAGAGAACCAGAGGGCTGGAGCTTTTGCCATAATGAATCAAATGATGAAACAGATCGTCTTCAATCATGTCCAGTAACTTGGAATGCTTCCCGATCCTCTCCCCTCCGAGCTCAATCACTGAATTGATCAGAATCAGCGCGAAGAGCTGCATGTCCTCGTCGGAGCTGATCCCTTCGCCCGAGTCCACCACCTCCCCTGCATTCAGCAGCGAGCAAAGAAACCTGAATATATCAGCCATGCAGCCCGCCCCGTACCCGATCACCGCCGCGTCATCATCGTCGGACCCCGAGGCCTCGTAATCGTCGTCCTCGGCCCTGACCTGCGGGAGCCGCGAGAAGATGGCCTGAATCAGCTCGTACATCGCGTGCCGGGCGTTTCGCTGCAGCAAATCGCTGCGGGCGGCGGCCTGCTGGACGACCTGGAAGCAGGTGTTGACGACGGTGCAGACGGCGTGGTCGGTGAGGAGCACGGACGCCCGTGCGCGGACGACGGCGGCGAGGACCTGGAGCACGCGCATGAGCACGGCGTCCTCGGTGCCGGGCTGGTGCGCTCGAGGCGGCAGTTGGTGACGGCGAAGATGACGGAGTGTACGGCGTCGCGGGCGCCCGGCGTGCCCTCGTCGAACACGTCCAGTTTTAGAATCTTGAGGAGGGCGCTGAGGGCGACCCCCGTGGCTGGGGCCGGGACGTCGTCGGACTGGACGACGTCGAGGAGGGAGAGTAGGTGGAGGGGTCGGCGAGGCGCCACTCTGGGCGGGAGGGGTGGAAGATGAGGGAGCGGAGGGATTTCAGGGAGTTTATCAGGTGGGAGTTCGGTGGGTCTGAAGAGAGGTCGGAAGGCGGCGGCGGAGGGGCCGCGGCGGGGGAGGAGGAGGAGGAGGGGTCGCAGTAGGGGCTGCGGCGGATGACGGCGAGGACGGAGCCGACCTCGGTGTTGAGCATGCAGGAGATGCCCAGCTCCGCCACGGGGCTTGCCCGTGGCGGTGTCGTCGCCGTCGTCGTCTCTCGTTGTTGCCATTGAGGAGGACGAAGGGAGGAGAGAGAGTGGAGAGCCATTTGGGCAAAGGAGAAGGAGAATATAGCTTAAAATTGTGAAGATTGATAATTTTGCGCATAGCCTCTTAAAACTATAGAATTTGATGAAATGAATTTCTAGTGGTGGTTGAACGAGGTTAGAAAGTTTCAACGGTTTCCTATTTTGTCTGGCTATAAATTGGTGGGAGAGTATTTGGCTCCTCAAATTTCAACTTATATAGTTATAATAGTAGTTGGAATCATTTTAAGACAAAAATATTTGTTTTATCATATTTTCATATACATTCATAAAATGTTGTACAGCCATTAGTTGTAGGGTTCAAACTCAAGCTCATGAATGATGGGGGTGATGTAATTGATTGAAATAGAGGTTTTTGTTTTCATGTACATTCATAAAATGTCCTCTGTGATTGTCTAATTGGTTGATACTACATTCATAAAATGTCCTCTGTGATTGTCTAATTCATAAAATGATGGGGGTGATGTAATCATATTTTCATATACATTCATAAAATGTCCTTAATCAATTCACTCTTCTTCCATTTTTCGTTTACAAAACATAGCTCTCTTTTATCCCATGGCTAACATTAAGAAAGGTACGTAATTAATTACTGTAAATAATTTACAACTTGGAGGAAATTTAAGGGAGTAATTTCTCATATTAAAACTTTTTACCATCGATTTTATAGTACTTTTTTTTTTGTTTGATACTACATTTAGTTAAATTTTAATGGTACACATGCATAAAAGTAGCACAAGCTATTTTTGAATTTGCAATCTTATTTTCTTTCTTCCTTTCAACATATATACAAGTGATCATTATCTCTTAAAATGCACAACTCTTCGATTTCTGCACCATCTTTAGTGAAGATTCATCTTGATGTTTTTTCAAATTCTCTCTCTGCATCAATAAATCATTGTAGTCTCACCTTGCAAAGAGATTACTAATTCAGAAGTTCTGCATATCCTAAGAAAGTACCACCATGCTTTCTGCCTAAAATGACCTTGTGCATGAACTGAAATGGTAGAGTTGAGACAAAGTCCATCATGAACCATGGACTCGTTGCATATCTGAAATTTAATATGAGAAACTGGACAAATATTTATTTGATGATTAGTTGAATGTGATCACAAAGCACAGAAGGACAAAATGATACCTGGTGGCTATTTTCTTTCGATCATCGACAAGGAGGTACGTGGAAGAATCCAAGTAGGCCGCGAAGAAAGATATCATGATGTCCACAGCAAAGAACACGTCCACCACAAGATCAACATATAGGAGGGAGCTTGACTCTGCCTTTTGAAATGCTATCTCAAAGGGAGATGCCCATGTGGAGTAGATTACCAAGATTATCAGTAACATTTGCCACCGCCTGTGCAAAGCATCACAAACACCATTTAGAGGTAAATTTTCTCCCTTCAATTTACTCTGTAAGTTCATGAAGAGAAGGGT
The DNA here is from genome assembly GCA_038442645.1 of Agave tequilana. Taxonomy (NCBI): domain Eukaryota; kingdom Viridiplantae; phylum Streptophyta; class Magnoliopsida; order Asparagales; family Asparagaceae; genus Agave; species Agave tequilana. Next base: position 6,849 of record JAVJIF010016468.1, read on the forward strand.
TTTAGACTTACAAGAAGACATAAAAAAAAAAAAAAAAAAAAATCAATCAAGAGAAGAATAAAATGTGTTTTATTGGTGCATTGAGCAAGACATTTCTTGTTTGTTTTTCCTTCTATTGCTTCTCACCTAAAGCTTTTTTCCTTTTTCTACTAGATTCTGACTCTTAATTCTTGTGAAATTATAGTTGAGAAGATCCTATAGCTCCCATAAAATATTTCATATAGATTACATAGGAATCCAAATCAAAATACAACACCTCATCCAAATTGAATTGTCAAAATAGATTGAGCTGTTTGTATTCAATTTCCACACTGAACGGAGATCTTTGAAATCTGAGAAGAAGGGAAAATATATCAGTTAACAGTTTATGCAAGGGATTTCATGTGTCAACCCCTGAAAACTTTTAAAATTTTCATGTTAACTCCTGTGATCTTAATTTAAGAGTGAGGTCAAAACCCTGCCATCATTTGTTTTTCTTTGTTCACCATATTATACTGGAGTGTTCCTAATTTTTGGTTAAAAAGAAAATCACTAAATAATCAGGGAATACTACTATTGTATTTTAAGCGTACTTTGTTGCCTGTATCGACTGTCATAAGGTGCAATCATGTACTTCCTGGCCTGCAGACAGGATTTCATATCATCTGCTGCAGTTCCAAGGCTGGCAAGAAGCTGCTCAGCGCTGCGCTCAGGTGCCTGTTCTCTAGGCTCGTCGCTCGTCGACCCAGCAAAGACGTCACCCGCTCGCACCGGCTGCCTCGCCATCTCCACTCTCTCCCAAGATTACAACTCAGCCTGGCTATAGCTAAGGAGTGAGCTCAATTTTGGTGCAAGTTCTAGTTCTACTCTTGTTTTTGTGTGCGCACGCGTTAGAGAGAGAGAGAGAGATGCATACGTATATAATGATACGGTGAATGAGAGAATTGGTCCAGGGAAAATTGCTCCATAATTCCAATACAAACAAATGTTATCTCTATATAATATGGTGAATTATTTGGTCCTATTGGAGAGTATATAACTACTTTTATGTAGGCTATGATCAAGATGGCATGCATATTATATTACATTGATGACAAAATTATTATTATCTAAGCTTGTATTTTAGCTTTTTTTTTTTTTATGGAGATTTATTGCCAAAGGAGCCATCTTACAATTTGCCTCGGGCTCTTGTCTTCTGCTTAATTTAGGCAATCACTAAGCAAATGAATAATTTTTTTATGAGAGCATTAAGAATTAAAAGAAATTTTAGCAAATGTCTCCTCACATTGTTTATTATGTTTTTTTCCTTCTTGTTTTTGTAAGTATTTGCTTATGTTCGCATGTGTTTTTATTTAAATTAGAGATAACTACTCCAGTCAGTAACGGATAATTGATTTTCAAAAGTAAGGATATGTATTGGAAGTTATATTTATGCTTAAATCCCTAACGGAAATTTGGCTAACAAAATTCACTTGGCAACCAGGGATTTGATATTATAGTATTTAGTTCTTGTTGCGGTCACATCCCAGCATGTGAAGAGTAAGGGCAATTTTTTTTAATTTTTTTTGAAATTTAATTTCAAAAAAAAAGAACTGTCTAGAATTTAATTGCCAAAATTGATTTCTGATGAGCCACGTCGGCGTCACATGGCGCTGAACATTTTCACCTCGCATGCGGGTGATAATATTTTGGTTCGAAGTTGTTGAAACCAAACGTAAACTTGTAAAAAATATAGGTCAAGATTCGTCAAATCCGGACCTAAAATTATAAAAATTTTAAATCCGAATTTGACGGGCTGAACCTAGATTTTCTTCTAATTTTAAAATTTTAATATTAAGCAATGTAACATCATAGTGCTTGCAGCATGGTGGACAGGGCGTTTATTTTCTAAGCAGAAAGTTGTAGGTTTCACCCTTATCTGGTATGTTGATTTGAGATTTTTTTTTTTTGTTTATTTTTCTTTTTTACCTTTTAGTTTTTCAAAATTAGATGGGCTTTTCTGAATTAAAAAGATATAAAATAAAATTGCATTTGAAATAAAATTGCATTTGCCAAGAGTCCACCAGTTCTATTGCTTGTAAGGCAATTATCCAAACCGTTAATATTAATTTTAAATAATTAAATTAAAAAAATGTTCCTATTTGAAACATGCTACAGTTTTAGCATCCGGATTCACCAAATCCAAGCGAAATTGTCACAAATTTTTGTCCAAGTTTGGCAAACCCGACTATAAAACTGTTACAATTTTACTTTCTGGTTCGCCAAACTCAACATCACAACTCTTATAACTTATCCACATCTTCACCCAATTCTTCTCAATTCAAAAAAGAAGACTCTACAACTGTCACAAATTTCGCAGAAAGCAACCTTTCTGACAAAGATACCATATAAACATCACCTCTGTAATTTCTGAGTCTTAAATCAAAAGGCCCTTCTTACAAAAATTAAATACCCCTTTATACAAACATCAACATAGGAGCAATGATGGTACAGAAACACTTGATCTACCAAGCCTGAATATTAACACCCTGTGTCATTGTGATAGTCCTCTCCCCAAAAATGTGCATAGACATGAAATGCCTATATGAGTCAGATGGTTAATTACAAAGCAGGTGGTTAATTACAAGGCCGGCCGCAGATGACAAATCATACCTTTCTAGCACACTGCAGCATGTAGTGAGACCTAATTGCAGATCCATGAGAAAATGGCAGCTGTTGGACCTGGATGTTCAACTAACATATTCCAGCACCCCCAACGTAAACAGCTTCAAGTGGCTTTAATTCGAAAGATTCTATGAGATGTGTTCCGCATACCTCCTTGAAAGGTTGTAGAAGATGTCAAGATCTATTCATCGACCAGGAAGCCCATAATTCTCAGGCTTGGTGGGTTCATGAGAGCAAATCCACAGTTTTTCCCATCCAACCCATCCGTCCACCATTCCTCTTAAAATGTAGAGGTGGGCGAGGAATCACTAATGTTGTGAGGAACGAGCTACATACAAATTACATGTACTGAGCCAACCACTGCTTGCACATATCAAGAACTGGTAGTGCATTTGCATGCAATGCCTGCAAACATTAGTGAAAGGGCAAAAATGTCAGGGAACATATGCTAGAAAAAGAGATCCTAGGTGCCTGGAATCATTGAAGGAACTCATGTTATGGATGTGATGATCCTTGTTAATCATGATAAGCAACAATCTCAAGAAGAAGAAGAAAGTTTTTTTTACTTCTAATGAATAAGGTTGGATAACTCCCACCCATTTCCTCCAACCACAGAAAAAAGAAATTCTCTAAACATGCTGGAAACCATCCAAATTTGTGACCTCTCTTGCTGCAAATAAAAATAGTACCAAAAAATCCAAGCTCCATTCTAATCATTAATAAGCTGAAAAATACATCATAGTGACCCAAGGACTAGCAATAATTGCATGTAATGGCCATTACTTCCCTTGTTCCACAAGTAGAGATTTTCAAAAATTAACATTTTGGTGATGGGAAAGAGATTTTCCACAGATTTAGAAAGAAGTAGAGAAAAGAAAAAGGTACTTGAATCTCAAAAGGTTGCTTAGACACATAATGCAAACATTTGGTTTGATCCCAAGGCACGATGGAGCATGATACAGTTAGAGTTTCATCATACATGTTAATGCACTAAAAGTTCACATGCAACGTACACAGTATAGAATGTCAAAATTAACATGGTTCAGTGTATTCACATCCAAGCCAAACAAATTATCCTTCCACTCCTATATAACATCTATGGCAGGAAGAGTGCATTTCAAATGGTTATCTTGGTGATGGACATGGTAACGTACCATGAAAGTTGCGTAGCAATGCCATATGATAACAGATATAAAAATATGATGGAGACTGGCTATGGCATAGTCTATTAAAGGCAACAATACCTGATGGGCAACATATTGTACATCAGCCACACTTCCGCTTCTAGATGCAATTTGGAAGGCACTCTTCAGACGACCACAGACCACGCACGCCAATACTTTCCTATTGAATTCAATTAATGCAGAAAATAAGTAACACTTAAATGTTATGAACAAAAGATCCATTTGTAGCATTTCAAGAAGCTCAACAAAACATACCAGAAGATAATTAATGTGTATATATTAAAGGGATAACAAGTTTGCTTCGGGTTTTGTGAATAGGTCCTATAAAATATTTTTTTCCATCAAATGGAAATATTCTGTTAAAAGGAAAAAATAAATTTCACTAAAGGAAAGGTTCAAGATCTCGTTTCTAAAGGCTTTACTATATGAAGAAATCTCTGGAATCATTGCAGATACTATATGAAGAACTTTATGTTAACCCAAAGACCCATCACTCTAGTTTTGATGATGATTAACTCATATAGTTATAATATTAATGATCTTGTACTTATTTAGTTTCAGATATTTGATCGAGATCTTAGTTGGTGTTTAGCTTCAAAAAAAATTCGAAGTCAAGTTTTGAAGTTAGCACATGTTGATTAAATAGCTCGCGCATCAAGATTGCATCTAGCACTCGGATGGAGTCAAGCTTATTTGGACCGTGTTTGGATCGAGTCGACTTGGAGGAGTTCTACAAGAAGACTTCAGTTTGTTTAATTTGAGTTTGTGGTTAGATCTTGTGCAAAGATAGATAGTGTTGATATGCTCAAGTTCACACACACACAAGTTCGATATGTTTGGTTTTCAGTTTAACCAATTTTAGATTTTGAATATACATATATATGATTTTTATGAATACATAGAATCAAAACAAGTTTACATGGTTTAATGTATATTGGATTTGATCTATATACATATATACTTCATATATTTAGAAAAACTTATTTTGATGATCCTAATCATGTGTTTGGAGTTTTGTAATTAACAAAACTTATTTTTGAATTTCATGTCAAAAACATAGATATATCAATTACATGTGTATTGGATTCTATCCATATACAATATGCTTCAAATGTGTTTCAATATCATGTTTTTGTATTTATACAAGTTTTGGAGAAAACGATTTTTCATTTCAAAATTTAAGTTTTGAAAAATACGGTTTTTGTTTAAGGCCAAATATTTTATATCACAAAAATAGTTCAAATAGTTTGTAATATGTGTTGATTTTTTGTCACATATTTGTTCTTCAAATATTTATAAGAACCTATTTTTGTGAAATTTATGAGAATTTATGAGATTTTATTGGAAGTAAATGTCTAAGTTTCAAGTTGTGAAGTATCTGCTAGATCTGCTGGCGGTCGACCGGACCAGTGGTCGGTCGACCGGGCCGGTCGACCGATGCGCACAAGATACGTGCACATGGCCAACCTACAAGGCCGGTCGACCGATTGTAACTACCCATGTCTTGGGTAGTGTCGGTCGACCGAGCGATCGACCGACAGGCTGTGCGCCTTGTGGACGGTCGACCGAGCGATCGACCGGTAGTGCCTAACGATCAAAAATTCGACCATTGGCCGGTCGACCGGAAGGTCAAAACTGACCTTTTCTGCTGCTGCCAACAGCTAGTTTTTTGAGAGGCTATAAATAAACCATCTCTTGGGCTGTTTTCAATAAGATTTCTAGAGAGTTTTTTCTTCCCATCTTCTAAGAGTTTTGTAGCAAGTTGAAAAGAGTTTTTGTGAATATTTTTTTTTATTTTTTTCAAGGGTTGGAAAAATCAAAGAAAAGAGTGCTTGAGAAATTGGTTTTGATCTTTCTTTTGATATCTATCTTGTATTTTTCCCAAATATTTTTCGTTGTGATTTGTTTTCAAACACCTTATTTTCTCACACTTGAGCTATCTCTATCCTATCTATAGGATCTTGTTTTTGTGGGAAATATTGTTTGTGGTCTATTGTGATCACCAAGAGTTGTTTGTGGTCTATTGTGATCACCAAGTTTTAACCTTTCCTTAACCTTTCCTTTACTTTGGCTTTGTGCCTATCCCTCTAGTGTAGAGGTGGTTGTGCTTTGGGTTTGTGGTTATCCCTCTTGTGTAGAGGTGATTGTGATTGTTGTTTGGCTTTGTGCCTTATCCCTCTTGTGTAGAGGTGATTGTTGTTTTGACTTTATGCCTTGCCTCTTATGTAGAGATGATTGTGTTGGAGAGAGTAGTTGTATACTTCAATTTTGTAAATATAAATTCCTCGATGGAGGTTCCCTTTGTGGGAGGTCCTGTATGGACGTAGTGAAAATCCTTCTGTATGAAGGCGGGGACGTAGAGCAGTGGCTCGAACCGCGAAATATATATTGGTGTTTGCGTTTGATCCACTATCTCTAAACTCTCTCTTATATCTTGCATTGCTTTATGTTGTTCATATCTCATACATGCTTGGTATTGTTTGTGTGTGTCATACTTGTGTTGAGCCAAGAGAGCTTCATATAGCACCTCAACTCTTAATCTAGAGGAATCTCGAGGAGATAGTCCAGAGTCCTTCGCGGGAAATTCGGCTACACTTTTTAGTTACACATAGTGTTGCATTTGAGTTTTAATTCCGCATCATTTATCAATAGATTAGCCAGAACACCTATTCTCCCCCCCTCTAGGTGTACTTTCACTTTAACTATATGAATATTGTTTAATTATATGTAATAGCTGTTCTAAAGGCTTCTATTCATTTGCACTTTTTGGATTATACATGCGAATTTATTTATTATCTTCTTTTCCCCCCAAATTCATTATTTCCCTAAGAATGACGTGCAGTTATTTGCTCAAGTATGCATCTAAGTACTTTTATTGTGAATCTAATATTTCATAGTGGTGAATGACCCGATATTCATATGGGAGTTCCGTTTAATCCTAGAATTGGATGCAATATCTATATTATACATATTCTAATATATCTTCCTTGGTGTCCAAGAAATTATAAAAACTATAATAATGAAATAATTGAAATGACGAATACCTGTGGCTGCTAATTAACATGTCGATGAGACGGTCAGGCCTTTCTTTGTGCTTGTTGGCATATACATTTATCGCGGCACCAAGCACCTATATAAAAGATTCAACCACACATTAAAATTTGTAGAGAACAAAACTTTTCAAAGTATACATTGCACTTGGCCACAAAAGGGCCATGATTTAAGCTCAATCATTTATATAATTAACACATGATTCAAGCCAGAAAAGTTGCTTGCACTGCAAAGGGACTGTAGAAAAAATTTGGAACACTAAATTAAGTAAAAGGAATAAGATACTTGAAAAATCTTTTTCAAAGCTTTCTTATCAGTTCCACCAGGCAGCAGTCACCACACTGGTAGCTGAAGAAGAAGGTTGTCAAGCTAGAGTCTGTTAGATTGATTCTACTTGCGGTCTCCTGCTTGAACCTAAGGAACAGAGACACAAGACATAGGATGTGGGCACAACACAAGATGAACGTGGCGACATGGAAATTCAAAGTAATAATTTAGGTATCAAAAGTCAGAGAGAAACAATCCTTCACCCGGCTTTTACGCACAGAAACACACTCAGAATTACAACATTGCATATAACACTCCCCCTCAAGTTGAAGCGCATATATCACATGCTCCTAGCTCGCTGCACATGTATCTCACTCTCGTACCACTTAGTGGTTTAGTAAGTAAATTTGCCAATTGTTCATAGATTGTACATGCACATGCAGAGTCTGAATAACTTCTTCTTAAGACATTCTCCCAAACAAACTGGGTGTCAATCTAAAAGACCTTTGATCTTTCAAGAAATACATGATTATTAACTGGTGGTCAAACTGGTTTCATGAAATACCTCAACATCATGGGATTTGTATGATTAAACTCAAGCTCTTGCAACAGATCTTTTTAACCACACTAACTCACAAGCAATATTTACCATAGCCCTGCAGTCAACTTCTATGCTTGAGCTAGCAGCAACATTGTTTATTACTTTTCCAACCAATTACCTCCACTAAATTCTGTGCTGGATCTAGCCACAGCATGCTGTTTATTACCCACTGATTGATCTATTATCTGGTGCACAACCCAATTTACATCCGCATAACCCTTCAGTATGCAGGTTCTGATGTAACATTCCTTGCTTGGAGCATTTCTTAGATATCTCAACAATGAAACAGAGCATCCCAATGACTAGTACGTGGAACATCAAAAAGCTAGCTAACTACACTCACAGCACATAAGAAGTCCAGACTTATAATTGTCAGATAATTTAGATGTCCATCTAACCTCCTGTAACGACTGAGAAACTCCTAGAACTCATCTTTACCAGCCACCTGTTGGTATTAGGATTCACAACATTACCAAGAGGATTGCATGTTAACAAACCTATTTCACACTTAATAGATCAAGAACACAATTCCTCTGAGATAATGAAATGCAAAGTTGAGGTCTAGCAACTTCAATTCTCAAGAACCATCTCAATTGTCTCAAATCCTTCAGCTGAAATTGTGGTAGGAGGAAAGATTTCAATCTTTGAATCCCCTATTTATAGTCTCCTATTATCAAAATATCATCGTCATAAACAACAAGCATCATCCTACCAGCTTTCACAGTTTGAAAAGAAGACATGATCAACTACACATCTTCTCAGACCAAAATACATATCTACACCGCTAAATCTGCCAAACTTTTTTCTTGGAGACTTTGTTCTAAGCATCAACCAAGAAGATCAGAAGCCAAACTGAAAAAAGTTTAGCAACAGGAGAAAATGTGGCTTAGCATAAACCATAAACCTCGGTAAACCCTTCTTCTATGAGTCAAGATTTTAATTTCTCAATGGATCCATCTGTTTGGATCTTGACTGTATAAACCCAACAACCAACTAGTGATTTTCGAGGAGGAAGAGAACTTCTCACGTATCAGACTGATACAAAGCAAGCATTTCTTCATCCATTGCAACTTTTCAAGCAAGATACAATAAAGCTTCGATGTAAACCTAGGAATAAAATAGAAATCCAAGAAAGTGATAAATCAGCAAAAGAAAAAAATAAATTATCATAGAATACAGAGTTGGAAATTGATGAGAAATTCTGACAGGACAAATTCTCATGGGAAGAGGACAAACACTCATGGGAAGAAGACAAATACTCATCAGACACAAAAAAAATTCTGATAGGAAGTTCTAAACTAGCAGTGAACAGGATTTAACAGCAAAGAATCAATTGTGCAGCATCCCAATCAATGGTAGAAGTATTTGGTTTCTTCTGTTGATTGTAGACTTTCAAATTATGACCCAATCACTTATTAGAATTGCCTGATGATATGGACAGTGGTAACGAGGTAGAGGATGTCAGTAACTAATCAGGACCTGAAGAAGAACGTGAAGTGGTAAAATATAGAGGAGACCAAAGGATACATCAGCACTAATAAAGAAATGGTAGAGAGTACTACTTCAATATCCCTTTTCTGTACGAGTATATCCTAGATAGATATATTAGATTGCACAAGGAATCAGCTTATCAACACAAGGATCATGTTGATGAATGAAACAGACACATGCAAAAACTTGTGGAGGTAGTGAGATTTGCAGGGAAACAAAAGAGAGTGTATGGTATTACCATCAAGAGAAGAAGAGGGCATACAATCTATCAAGTGACATGCAATAAAGACAGAATCACTATAGAAAATTTGAGAACATTCATCTAAAACAACAATAAAAAAGTAACTTCTAAAAGATGTTGATGTTGATTCTTCCTTTCAACAGCTCCATTTTGTCGTGCAGCGTAAGAACAAGATAATCGATAATGAGATTCCATGTTCAGTCATAAACTCATTAAAGGAATGAGAACATTACTCTTTTGCATCATCACTCTGAAGAACCTGACGGATAAATTAACTTGAATTTGCATTTCAACACATGAAAGCAAAACATAGGAAATAACTCTGACCGATGTTTCACTAAATAAATCCATGTGACCCTAGAAATTCATCTACAAAAAAACACATGCACATGTAGTATTCAGATAAGATATAATGTTTAGTATGCTATGAATTGGCCTAAAACAAATTTATCGCTTTGTATAGAGAGTAGGCTTTGGCTCTTCATCTATCCTTGAATACCCTAATATATTTGACTTCTTACATCAAAAAATATTCTATTTTTACCATAATTTTATGCAAAAACACTTATTTGGTAGGTATTTTCCTTTAAAATATATCCTTTAGTATATAAAATGAAAGCAAATACATACCTAGATGCATAGTAAGCTTGGACGAAGTCTTTCATTAGCGTCAAAAACGTGTTAGAAAAGTGTGTAAAACTAGACATATATGGAGAGCAATAGACTTGGCTCCTCCAGTTTTGAGTCAAATATAATTATATTCCATTTTAAATTGAAAAACTACTATGTTCAAGTTAATCTACATTATTTGAAGGTCCTAAAAATAAAATATCAAATGCTTTTAATTTTTTTGTCTATGGATTAGTTAGCCACAAAATAGACGCCAGAAGTAGCAAATAGTTGAGATTTATGGCACAGGTATTCTAAACACAAGAAAAATTGGTACACAAGAGTTTTACAGTCTTTAAATCATTGTTTGCACCATCAATTAATATGCCCCAGATCCAAGCAACTTGCTACTTTCAGCCCTCCGTTAACTGGTACTCGATGCATGTGCAGAAAAACTCAAAACCATTTGACTTGTGATTTTATGCAGTCTAAATGATATCAATCAACTTGAATGGAGTATTATACATGTTTGACAAGTGTACGTCATGGTACAGAGTGTCCAAAGTGTAACAACTGTCCAAACCAGAAACAGGTTCACAACAGAAGTGGCATGCTACATTGACCCGTCACCCAAACTTCAAAAATTCTTCTCAAAATGGAGTGTGATCATACTTCTAATGGATATGGTTGAAAGGAAAAGAAATTGCAGGCCAAGTAACTGACAGGGGCAGCAAAACTTCTGTACATAAACAGCCTCAATAGGAATGATAATGCAGCCTCAAATAGTCAAGTAAAAAGAAAGGCAATGATCAATATTTTTACTAGAAGAAGAAAATATTTCTACCCGAAGCTAGGAAAAAGAAAGGGAAAAACACTAGTTTTCTAATAGCCTAAGCAATTGAGGGGTCTGATTTTGCCATGACTTTGACAGACCCAAATGGAAAGTACCTGGTCCCAATCATCTTCATCTATTGTGCCTTTGATATTCCTCAAGAACTCGGTTAACTGACTACCCTTTTTTCTCTCTGCAAGGGATGCTGCTACACCAGCATAGATATCATCAGCTGAAACAAATACAAGAATATAAGAGAGATCAGTAATCCAATAAGGGTCCAAATCTTAGAAAGAACAACATTCAAAATTCAATTTCTGTATCAATGACAAAGGGGGGAATGACATTCGCAAAGACAAAGATGATTAAATACCAGGAAGGTTGAATTGATATATCACTTGGAAAGCCAAATCAAAATGCTTTTCAGCAAGTGTTTCCGCAACCTCGCACCTTCTCCTGGAAGGGAGTTAGGAGGAATATACAGTGTATGAGAAATATGACCAGGGATGTTTACTTGGACTTTTTATCTCAAGACAGACCAATTAAAAACACTGTTATCTAGTTAAATACTGAAAAACTTTTATAAGGAATATGCACATAAGACAATAAAAAATTATCATGTAATTTGAGCATTGCCACAAGAAAAGAAAGGACCATCCCTATCATGCATCCTACTGAGAGAAACATCTACATGATTGCTTGATGTAACTCAGAACTAAACTATAGAGCTATCCCAAATGCTTGGATGAATATTGATAACTAGCTTATGGTTATGGTACGTCGAAGAATAGATGTCAAATATATTAATATGATGAAACTAGGTAGCACTTCATGGATAAACAATCTAGTTGAAAATCTACCTGCTAAGCTTAGCACATTGGACATATAAAACCCTATTTACATAGAGTACTAAATATGTGATTTTTAGTATTTGTTCTTTCTGATAAATAAGCAACATGCAAGTACAATTTAAAGGTTGAAAGTAAATGTGGGCTTTCAAACCTGAAAGTTTCCGGATCACTTGGATTTCCAAAAAGAGAGTGCTTCCATTGAGGCCCATCCGCATCATTAAGGGATTTCACAACCTCAACCTACATTTTTAAGAAAGCGATATGATTCAACAAAAACTGATGCAACAAAAGAATAAAAGAGTACTAAACTACTGTAGGGTAGGTATACAAAATTCTTTAAGCAACAAAAACAAATTAAACATTCAAATCATAATTGTTGGAGCTATAGTGTACAGATAACAAATCAACTCTATGAAACACAAGTATACAACAAACTTATCTATCTATGGTAGACTTAACCCTGATACTTTTGATATCGACACCAACAAGCAGTATAAGTTCCAAGAAGAATACAATCAAACCAGCTACAGCACTCTCAGCTCAGTGTTGTGGGTATTTAAAGAGCAGATCTCGATTATCTAGATATACCAAACAAACAAACAAACAAAAATGATACCAGGGATGTATATCGGATTAGAAAAAGTGCTATCATGTAGGCATAATAAACACTCAAAAGTGAAATTGTATATTGCAGGGTTGCCTCAGATATCTTTAATTTGACTCCTGAAAGGTGCTTATGTCAAACAAAGAAAAGGGAGCGATGATATTTTAAAAAAGAAAAAAGAAAAAAAAAGAACGAAAAGCTTTCAATCCATTCAAACTTTCAGATACAATGTTCAATATGTTTCTTTCAAATAGTAACTATCTGTACAAATAACAGCAAGAATCACAGTTTGGAGATATAAGTAAATATTGTTCTCTAGTCTACATAATACCAAGATGAATACAATTTCTATGGAAAATTTTAACACCATATACTCTTATCTTATGATTGTTTCTTTGTCTATAGGAATTAGGAGAGTTCATCCAGGTTAAATGAGCTTAAGCTGCATAACCAAAAGGGCAGGTCCACCTAGCTTCCAGCTGGCTTTCAACATCCCATAGCATGCCCTCCCTTGTTTATAGTGTCATTGCCATTTGCCAAAAGTTGGGCTAAAATGGCTGAAATTATGATGACAGGCAAACTCAGTCAAATCTGTCATGGAACTTTCTCGACTTTGTATTGTGCTACGCATTAGACATAATATTTTATGAGAAAAAAGCTTGGATGACAATAACATGATGAGCAGGATCATGAACCAAAATCACCACAAAGATTTCGAGTAATTTGTTATTCTTTCAAACATAATATGACAGAAATGCTGGCAGGTTGCTTTGTAAGCATGCTTAAAGAATAAAATTACATGTAGCATTTGTAGGTTGGGTATTACAACATTTCTTTGTAAAGATGTGTTATCCAACTAGATCAGTTAGAGCTGATTGCACAAAAGTGCTCGCATAAAGAATACATACTAATAGCAAAACCAAAAAACAAAATGACCAAGACTCTTGGCTAAAGAAATGTACAAAATCCTTGAAGAACTAAGAAGATTTGTCTGACTAAGAAAAAGAAATATGTATAAAATTAATAAGTTGCTTGCAAATATAAAAATTATAGTACTGGAATTTTGTGCAGGGAAAATTAAGTACATAATGTTGGTAGATGATGAGTACTAGGGAAACACAGATGATGACTCCCCTATAGTACAAAGAACATTAAGTAGAAAATGTTAAAGCACTATTATATGACGATTTGCTGCCAACAGAAAGAGAAGAAAGGTGTCAGTTTCAGAATATTATTAAAAGAAAATTGAACTCCTAAAGTTACTGTCACTACACCAAAACTCCAAAGTTGTGGTGAGAGTTGAGGGTGAGTTTTTATATTCAAACACGTCGCCGCATGTTGAGTGCCCAAACCTGGGCTTTTTGGCTACTATATTTTTCTTAATACACATGTTTAAATGCAGGCCCAGTGGAATTGAACATGGGTTGCTCTCACTGCACCAAAATTCTGGAGTGGTGGTGAGGGTTGAGTGTAATATTATTATATTCTAACATTAAGGATAGAAGGTTAATCATCATTAACTTATGCAAATATCAAGTTATCAACTAACCTGGATAGCAACTCGAGCAGCGAACTTAACAAGCTCCTCTTCAGTGAGTTTCTCTGAGGCACTTTTCCCACGAACAGCCTTTGGAATAAGTTTCATAGCTTCACCAGCTTTATGCCGCGCTGATAATCCTTCTTCAAAGTGGAACTATATCAAAAATTAATAAGGGATTAGCAAGGAGAAGCGAAGAAAGACTCTCAAGGTAATGTAAATACACGTTGAATACATAAGTATAGTCATCTTCCTTAGGAATCGAATAATGTATACGAAGGACCCATGCATCAAAAAATTATCCTTTCCTTCTCGCCTTGGAGATTATCAAGCAATCATAAGTGGAACTGGGTTTAAAAAATACCAAGCTTGTTTTCACATCAATAAGGGGCACACAGACTTTACCCCAAAAAGAGAATTCATCAAAAAAAGAAAAGAAAAAGAAAGGAAAAGGAAAAGAAAAAAAAGAAAAGAAAAAACAAACATAATCAAAGTAAAATATGACCTGAAGATAACTTTTTCTTAGCATCTTTATCCTATAAGGCCTCCCAATTTATTATATCTGAAGTAGCATTATTCCGGGAAAAAAAACATATAACAATTTCATTCACTACAATGGTTGTATTAACACAATGATTGGCCATATGAATAGTGTCGCGATGTATGGGAATGAGACAAGAACAAACATCAGCAACCGTTCTAAGATTAACTTCTACTGAAGCCAATATTTGCAAGAAATATTTCTTGCCCAATAGACCAAAGCTAGGTCGTTGAATCTAACTGCATCGAGCAATGAGAACTCCTTTAAAACAGACCTTAAGCGCATCAAAAGTTGCTTGACAACAACATTTGCAATTTTGCATGCCTTTCATAAACTTCTCACATTCTGGAGTGAAATTTAAGTACTGTCCACCAAACAAGACAAGCCAACTTGGTCAGAAAGGAGAATATAAACGAGTGGCTTCTGCTACATCCTCTTCTACATGCTAATCCTTGTCTACCATTACTTGTGGCATTAGAATTTTAAGGTGAATTGTAATCCAGCTGAAGGAGTCCATTTGACCACAATGCAGGATATATTGATTTTTACAGGTGATGCACTGATCCGTCTTCTAATTGACAAACAACTATACGTTGCGTCTCTGTAATGCCTGGAAGAAGCAACTTTTACTCTCTCTAGCATCTTCTCTTCTTCAGAAAATCTTAGGCTCCAATGCATCAAAATCTTCCAGAAAATTAAGTTAGACGCTAGTTTGTATAAGTTCTCCGAACATAATTTCCTTTCTGGATGTGGCAAACTACCTCTGCAAGCATGAAATAGCCATGATACTCAAAGTTTAGAAAGTGGTGGAAAAAACACTCAAAATTCCTTGCAAATTCACTTTGCAACTTCCCCATGTATCAAAAAGTTCTCTATAAATGAAAACCTCGGGCGGACCCCAAAGAGGTCTAGGGTTCAGATCCCATAAATGCTATGGCTATAGTCTTTTCAAAAAGAAGAAATGTTTAACTATATAAGTCCAACTATCCACCATCAAATCTACTTGTCGTCTATAAGATGGCAATATCAGGAAGGACATACATGATATAAACTTAACCTGCACACACTAAACACTTTAATCCACCCAAAAAACTTACAGAACCTACATACATAACTGCTCATAATGTGTTCCCCTTAGTGGCTAGTATTAAATGTATCCAATATTTGTAGCGGGTATTGAAACATACAGAAATATATAAATAATCATTTTAAAAGTATTTAAACATCTAATATGCTCCCTTGCATAACAACAAATATTCTGCTGTTAGTAAGTGTCCTTATCAATGACGGATGGACAAAATTTTTGTAGGAAAAGAATATCTGGGCACCATTCGGATGACTAGTAGAACTCTAGCAGTCCTAAGCTATGCAAAACCCAGGAGAGGTACAGAGCATGATGATATCCCTATTGAAGTTCAAAACTGTTGGGAGATAAGGGCAAAGTCTAGCTAACTAGAATATGATAATGGAAGAGTACTATGGTACCTATGTAAAAGAATAAAATATTAGCATGGGATATCAATTATCGAAGCTATTTACTTACTACGACTAAGACTATTCATAGAAGAAATATCAGCAGAACACACATCTATATATGATGTTCACTCTTTTAGGAGAAGCTTATGACAAAGGGTCCCTAGGAAAATTATGTGGTGAGGATACATACAAAGTGTCACCGACTAGAATGCCGTTAACGGGACTAGTGAAGGGCTCTTCATCAAGAGTTGTGAATTTCATTAATGGGTGTCTTATCACCAATTTTACATGATGCGATGTGTGGCAGTGTGCACTCTCACAGACTGCATTGACAGCATATGTGATCAGGGAAATTCAGGACAAAAAAAACCAAAAATAGAGGGGAAATATGGAAAAGCACATAAGAATCAGAAAACGACAAGGAAAAACATGGAATCAGTACAAAAATATTTAGAACAACTAAATATTGATAAAAAGCAGATAAAATGAGAATGACTAGGGACCACTTGAAGCAAATGAAACAATTTTTTTTTCAATTAACCACCAAGAAAAACAAATCATAACACTATGCTTTTGGCAGTGAGGGCATAATAGAATAATACTAGCTTTTGACAGCACACTGCAAATGCAAGAAATATCCGAATAAAGTAAACTCTAAATTGTGAACCCTGCATATGTTCTCTCATATATAGATGTAGAGGTAGATCTAAGGAGAGAGAAAAAAAAAAAAAAATAGTTAACTCATCTTTGAGTTAAAAAATGTGATCCTTAGGCCTAAATTAACAATATGCTAGAATCTTTACATCATTACATATATTTTGGCATGTAACATAGATAATTTATTTATTATAACCTGCATTCCTTCCTCTAGTTATCATTAAAATACATTATTTTATACAGTACTAATTATTTACCTTCTAACCTAGTCATCTATCATTTTGAGCTGAGAGACTACAGAGCTTGCATTAGGCAAAATCAAAGGAAAGGTATTTGTGTCAGGTTTAGGGACGTATTTCTCATGCCACAAAAAATCACAATTAAAACATGAGTAGTAGTTTGCTTCGTGTATCGGTAAGCAAAAGAGGAAATAAAGAAAAAAGAAAATAAGTACAATTGAATCATGAATAGTAGTTTTCTTTTGTGCATTGGTTAGCCAAAAAAAAAACAAAACAAAACAAAACAAAACAAAAAGTTAAGTTTGTGCATTGGTTAGAAAACAAAAGGTTAATTTTGTGCATTGGTTAGTTGGTTAGCAAAAGAAGAAAAGAAAGAAAGAAAACAAATAGTTAGCCCCGTTGTTGGTTACCAAAAGTTACCAAAAGAAGAAAAATGACGACACAATATATATAAGAAACCCAGGACTTTCCGTGACCCATTCCCAAACCTCACCACCTAGGTTTAAGCCCATCAGTTATTCTTTACATTCAATAGATAGCGTAAAAACTTTAAGGTTCAATTTACTATTTGATTGTGTTTTCAAAGTCCACTGTGGGCATCCACCAGACTTGGAATAGTGCAGGTCCGTCCCTGAAATGGGTTTTAAAGTTAAATGGGAGAGGGAGGAGGGAGGCAAGCAGAATGGTGAAAGAGATGAGTGTAGGAATATATATTATCACTAATCCATAAGAGATAAGATAAGGATATTTGAATGATGATAAAAATTCATTATTTTTTTGAAAGATATACTAGTAAGAGATAAGATAAGCATACTTATAGAGATAAGATGGAGTCAAATTTTAAATGAAATTTATGATTTATGTCAATTACCTAATTCTTGTTAGTGGAGATAAAATAAGTTAAATGAAATCCTATTTAAACCCTTCATGAATCCTCCTTTTAAAGAAAAGCTGGTAGATTGGGTGTGGAGGATTTTCAGGAAGAGGTAGGAGAGAGTTCCTTCTTCAAAGTTAGAATTTTCTTTCATCATTATGAATTATTTGTTAGATGAATCTTTGTTTTTAGTAGATTAATCCAATTGTGCATGTTCCCCTAAGAAACACATAATAAACTGAACTTTGATCCCTAGTGGCTACCATTACTTCTATATTATTGTGTCTCAACCTTCATGCCAAAAAAAAAAAAAAAAAACGATGATCACCGGTTGTGGTCCGGGCCTTGGTCGCTGGTGGTGGCCATGGCCATCCAACCCTCTATGGGTTAGATGTGCCATGAAAAAGTTAATAAAAAGAAGAGATGACTTGAGCGCAGTTGGATCCCGGTCTTGTTTATTCAATCCAACCCTCACCAAAAAGAATAAGTTCTCATTTTTGTATAATTACATTGTCCATTTATGTCATGTTGTTTAAGCACCGCTATATTGGGGAAAAAAAATTAGTTTTGTCCAGCTTTTTTTGGATCTTTCACTAATCAAGCCCATATAGATGAAATTTATAAACTTGCAAATCCAAAAAAAAATTGCACATCTTGCCCTCATAGGTAATCTGTAATTCAAAATTTACAGATTCTTCCTAATACAGAAAAACTGCAAATTTGAATTGCAGATCATATCTTAATAAATAAGTTATATTTCAAAATTTGCAGATCATGTCCTAATACGAAGAAATAACTTCAAATTCAGAACTGCAAATTCTGCCCTGATAAGTAAACTATAATTCAGAATTTGCAGATCCTATTCTAATACAAAAAACTGCAAATTCTTATAATAGAATATGCAAATTATGAATTATAGTATACTTATTATAGCAGAATCTGCATTTTTGAATATGCAGTTTCTTCTGTAGTAGAACAAAATCTACAAATTCTAAATTACTACTTACTTATTAGGGCAAGATTGCAATTTTTTTGGACTAGCAGGTTTATAAATTTCAACTAAGTGGGTCTTATAAGTGAAATATCCAAAAAGAACTGGACTAAATAGAAATTTTCTTTCAATACAGAAGTGCTCAAACAATTTGAAACAAAAATGGGCGTAAAGTATAACAGTACAAAAATCAGAACTTATTCTCTTTGAATCTGGGTTTGTAGGTTAAAAACCAAACCCAGATCTCACCCATACTCAAGTCATCTATTCTTTTATTAACTCTTTCATGGCAAATCTAAACCATAGAGGGTTGGATGGTCATGGCGACCACCGGCCACCAAGACCAAGTGCACCAGACACCTTCTCCGACCACCGTAACAGCCGCAGGTAGTGATTACCAAAAAAAAAAATTTTTGCTTCCTTTCTTTTCTTTTCTTTTCTTTTCTTTTGCATGAAGGTTGAGATATAATAATGGTAGCCAGTAGGTATCTAAGTTGCCATTTTATTAAGTTTTCTCTTGGGAAAACAACCATGGTTGGATTGAAAATAATAACTTTGAAGAAGAAACTCTCCCTCTCAAAAATCCTCCACACCCAATCTACGAACATTTCTATAAAGGGAGGATTCAAAAGGGTTTAATAGGATTTTATTTTAATTAACCTATCTCCACTAACAAGAATTAGGTAATTGAGATAATCATAATATTAATTCCAAAATTGACTCTATCTTATCTCTATAAAGTATCCTTATCCTTATCTCTTACTAGTATCTCTTTCAAATAATGAATTTTTATCATCATTCAAATATCTTATCTTTTAATGTTACTATTCATTAACATTTCTGGATATTACAGCTGCAAAACATGCTGGCACATAAAAGAGCGGAAACTTTTACCATATTTTAGCTGAATGTGGGAATGCAATGGTTATCATCTCTCGCATATGCATACGTGGCCGCATAATTTACCTCCTGAACAGTGCTTGTCACAATATGCAAAGTAATCTTGTATCATGTTACATGAAAAGGATTATTCAAGAGATTCCGTATTGGGAATCTGAGATTCAAGGGGACACATGTGCACTATTTTGTACTATATGATGCAGTGAAACATCTCTCAATGCTCTCTCATTATAAATAGGCTGGGATTGACAGAACCACATAAATATGCATTGTTTTTTCTCTAATGTTTGATACTCTTGAACTTCTTCTCTAATGTCTGATAATCTTGAACTTCGAGTCGAAGCACACCATAAAGCCCGAAACAATGGATAAAGCGAAAGGCGCCAAGGTCCCCTACAATGCCCTAACTTAGTAATTGCAAACTTAGACAGAATTTGGGAGAAACGAAAGAGATTAAATAAAATGTTCATATAGAAGTTGAAACCAACATGAAAATATAAGCCATGTTAACTAACAGAAATGTGTAAACATATATAAAGATTTTCTTTTGAAAGCAATGAAATTATAAAAAAAGAAAAACAAAGCATGTGAAGATAATTCAAAATCACACAAGAGTTCTTGCATGCACGCAATTGGTATTATGAAAATCTTTAAGTGTAAACTTACTACGGTTACCTCATTCTTTTTGCAAAAACCTTACCTTGGCATGCTCCAAATGCTTTACAGCTTCCTCCTGAGAAGAGGAATTCATAAATAACTGGATACAGCAAAGACCTGCAGCAACATGGTCCCTCCTGATCACCTGGACCACCATGCAAGTGTGAGATGTCTTCAAAAATATATGATGCTTGTGCCGGAAAAAAGTTCCAGAAAACAGAACGTGGGGAACGTAACATAGAAAGGTAACGGGATCAACTAACTCCGCAGTTATAAGAAAAGTCAAACTATCAACCAGTAGATGCTATAGATACTAACCAATGCACATGCAAAAGCCGCTGATCCGTTTAAGAGTTTTAGTTAATTAAATGTCTCATATTATCATGTTAATATTTTCTAAGAAAAAACTCAAATTATCTATGTTGGAGAACTAATATATCTTAAAAGAATTGTTAATCAGACCAGTAGTCTGTGGACCTCCTCTTATTGGTTGGAAGAGAATAAAAAAATGCAAGTGGCACATCCATAGCTGGCCCCTGCTAGTCACCAGTTGATTGGAAAACATGGCCTTTGTCCACAGACCAATACCTTGACTAATAATATTCATCTAAAATACCACAGGGATGACTTATATATGCAAAATGGAACCCAGGGAAGGCTTTTGTAAAAAAGATATATATAAATAACCTATTAGGGAAGGCTTATCTATAAATATTACCATTTGGGAACTTGCAAGGCATTCATGAATCATATTCATATCGGGAAATAGTGTGCACGAGTCTCTCTGCAATAAATAACATTCGGTAACTGAGAAAAAAGTTACAAAATGTCCATGTATATGATTTGTTGCTTGTTGCTCTTATTTGATATTGAAGCACGTTTGTCCCTTTGTATGGGCCCACATGCATTTTTTATGATTGCTAACGACAACACCGAGACATCCAACACACAAGGCTTCTCGCTATATATATATATATATATATATATATATATATATATATATATATATATATATATATATATATATATATATATATTAGTAACCAACACAGGCTTCTCACTATACATATTAGTAATGTTGCAATGAGCGCTATATATTAGTTAAATGTGAGATGGTTAACTCAATCATTGAAATATATTTTGAAGGTTAAGATCCAACTTAACACAAAAGCAAAAATTTCTACCCTGCACCCTTCTTTGTTCTCTACCCGCCTACCAACTAACTCCCTCTTTTCTCTATTTTTCTCTATCCTATAACTTGGCCCCTCCCCACCCTCTTCTTCAAGAATGGCCAAAAAGCCCAAATAAAGTAGCATGTAGGCACCTATCAGTCCCCTTAGTAAAGATCAGGATGGCATATAGTAGATCATGTCGTATTTACTATCTATTCAAGCATATATAGAGGTTTAACAGTGACTAGATTAAATTAGGGACTTTTTTAGAAGTTCACAATACTAGATATATTGGAGACTTGTTTAGAATTTCCGAATGAGTTGGAAATTTTTTTCACTCTTTTTGAAATGGGGCCGCTTTCTTTGTGCGCTAATAGCTAAAATTAGGTGTCACGACAGATTGAACATACTTTGGAATTACTTTTTCATGTAATCATTTATTTTTGGGACTTTGGTATTCTGCATATATGCATCACCATGAACTTGACAAGGTGTGGATGAGGGGGAGAAAGAGGAGGTAGGCAGAGAAAGTGGTTTAAGAAAAGGAAACAGAAGATTTCCATTTTTTCTCTTTCTTTTATTCTGTCCCTTTAATTGGACTTATCTCAACCATCTTGTCACGCTCCGCTTCCCAAAGTACGTGGAAACGGAGTCGCGACGAGAGTTGGCGACGTATATACGCGAGGAATATACCCCACGTATACACACTAAGCCTAAAGTAACCTGAACAAGCTATATAATCCCTATGAAGACATGATGACACTGCAATATAGCATATATATGTCCACACATGATAACATATGAATAAGGAATGGAATAACGGCGGGTAATGATATAGAATCAAGGAAAATACAGAAACAACAGGAGTAAAAAGGAAGACAAGAATACTAGAATAGGTAGAGAGAAATTTCAGCTCCTCTCAACATCCAGAGATGCTTTATTCTATTGTTCAAGTGTTTGATGAGACCGTACATGTTGCGAGGAGCTAAAATTTCTCTCTACCTATTCTGGTATTCTTGTCTTCCTTTTTACTCCTGTTGTTTCTGTAGTTTCCTTGATTCTATATCATTACCAGCCGTTATTCCATTCCTTATTCATATGTTATCATGTGTGGACATATATATGTTATATTGCAGTGTCATCATGTCATCATAGGGATTATATAGCTTGTTCAGGTTACTTTAGGCTTAGCGTGTATACGTGGGGTATATTCCTCGCGTATATACGTTGCCGACTCTCGTCGCGACTCCGTTTCCACGTACTTTGGGAAGCGAGGCGTGACAAGATTTTTTGGATCAGAGCCAGGTTCGACGTTAGATTTTCGACACAAGGACCTGATTCTTATCAGTGACTTGAAACGAGTTATATTAACACTACAATATATATATATATATATATATACTATTCACACTATGATATCTAGTCCACTTGAAAATTGATCGTCCTCCCTTTAGATATCAATCTCTTTAATCTTTTGATATTCCTGATTTCAACACTTTTTTTAGAGTAATCTGGGTTCCATCATGATTCTTATTCTTCTTCCCAATCTTATCTCTTGTAACCGGTTACTCTATTTTAAAGCTGGTAGCAGAGATCAGAGCGCACATCGAAAGCGTGGTGGACCCATGGTACAATGAGAAGAGACGTAGTAGCTTTATCTTCTCCCTCAACTTGATTCTTTATCATTCCTTACTTTATTAAAATTTCAAGGACGAAATTTTTATAAGGTGGTAGAATGTAATACCCATATTTTTGTAATACATTATTTAATAGCATATAGTAGTATTTTAATATGTATACATATATCTTTATGTATATATTGTATTCATAATTATTTATTATCCTATGTGTAAGACTAAATTTTTTTTATCATTATGAATTATTATTATTTTGAGTATGTGTCTGGTATCATGTCTCTTTCATTTTCATGTTCCCCAAGCCCATACCCATTAGCCCGTTAGCCATAACCCATTATCCAATATCTAATCCTAATAAATCAAATCCTAATTCTAACAACCAAATCCTAAATCCTAACTAATCCCCAACCTTCTTAACAACCACCCATAACCATCTTCTTAACTCTAATCCTAACCATTATCCTTATACTAATCACCTCATTTTCCTCTCCATCTCCCCCCATACAACCACCCACATGAGTCATCCACCACACAACCCTCCCCGCCTGCAAACTCCAGCACCCTCACATGGTCGAGCCTTCCACAGGTCGTGCCTCCTGGCCGAGGCACCCCAATCGAAGCTCCATCACCCCATGGTTGAGCACCCACCATGGCAGCCTGCACCCAGAGCACCAAGCCGCACACTCTCCTCCCCGGGCTTCACCCTCCTCCCATGCTGCCGGCGCCTCCGCGGTCTCTGTAAGAATCGTCGCACCTCCTCTGATCTCCTCCGACGAGCCGTGTTATTCTCCGTGGTCTCCGCCAAAGCGCCGGAGCCACCCCATGGTCGTGAGCCAGCCCATGCGTGTGTGATTCTTGCCTTTTAGCTTTGAACTTTGCTTTCCTTTTTTTTTTCTTTCTGAGATAAAAAAATAGTGGAGAGAACTCCCTCATATTCCATTAATGAGAATCAATATAACAAAGATACTCGCCCTAAATTAGCCAGTCTGACAAAATACATCAAAACACAACAATGATGAGAAATGAACGAACAGTTTAGCTGGATAGTAACGATAATGAGGAATAGACTACTCATAATGAACTGGCTCTGAAACCTTACTTCCTATTTTGACCTCATGCAAAAATTTGCAATTGTGTTTGGTTTAGCCAGATAATTTTGTGTATTTGGTACATTTCTTTTCTTCCCTTCTTAGTTCAAGTCAGATGTCTCACAATATCTTACTTGTTGTAATCATATTGTGTGTTTTTTGTTATTTTGTACAGATAATGATTAGTGAATAATCTTGTAAATATACAATGGGTAATAGACGGTGCCGACGCACAAGGATGGTAGATTTGTAACCCTTGTATCAAGAAAAACATCAAAAAGAATTCCTAATAAGTGATAAAATCTAAAAAATCATGGATAATGAAGAAAATCTATTAAAGTATAAAATATATTTACATTTGTCACATATTATGCTAGTCTAAATAAGAGTGTGGTATTTGAACTTGGATTATTACTAAACTAAGTGTAATATTTCCCTTTCATAATACCCGAATTGGTAATTAAAATGATAACTAATCTTGATAATATAATAATATGATTATTAAACAACTTACACCATGATTGGAAAAATTGTTAGATAAGACAACGTCTGTATTTTGGATGGACCTAGGATATAAGTTGCGCAGCCGAAAGAGGGTTCCACTGCAGGGTTCTCGTGGGGTGACTAACACGCCGTCATGTTCCTATTCTTGTTCTTATTTATACATGTTATGCATGTTACATGTCTTGTTATACATGTTACCTGACTACCTTGCGGTAGGGCCTAGTTCAGTGCCAAGAGTCTGGGTCGCGTTGCCGGGTATGTAGGGACCCACTTAAAACAGAGACAATATCTCCAACCAATCAGTTGCAATAACATAGGACCCTGATTGACATGTGTAGTAGACGTAATATGAAATGCGTCTATTACACGTGACAATTGGTGTTCGCTGACATAATTAATAATAACAGACTGATATGATAAACCGTGATTGATGTGTGCTACCTTGTCATATATATGCATGCCATGACACCTGATATATATGTGTGTGTGTGTGTTATGACAGTCACCTGACACTTGATGTTATGACAGATTGATCCCGTCACTCCCTAAATTATGTATTGTCTATTATTGTAACACTTGTGACAATTGATTGATGTTATATGCTATGATGTCTTTTAATTCTAGATTTATTCATGATATTTCTCATTCAGCATATTTTATATTATCACTATCACACTATGTTCACATGTGTACTATTCCCTTATTTTTACACACTCATTGGAAGTTCTGACTCTCAGGATTTGCACATTCAGGTATATGGGTATTTCTTTTACTGAGCAGATATCTGAGGAGATCATGTCTATTTGAGGAGTACGAAGTCTCTTTTGCATGATCACTTAGATCCTTTGGTACATTTGATATCTTCTTTTTTATTCTGTTGACTTCCTTTGATTCTCTATTGTTTGGACTTAATATTGTTCTATTTGACTTGCTCGTAGAATAATATTATCATGTGTGGGAATAATATGTATTATTGCAGTGACTTTATTGCCTTTATTGTTAATTTATATAACTTGTTTAGGTCACTTTAGACTTAGCGTGTATACATGAGGTATTTTCCTCACATATATGTCGCCGACTCTCGTCGTGTCTATGCTCCAATGTATTTTGGGAAGCGGGTGTGACAGAATTTTTTTGGTAATAAATGCATACTCCACCACATCTAACCGATCATTACTATCCAACCCAATCAAGATCATAACTAAGGCGTGTAACATCCTCGATCAATATGAAATCTAAATCATCTCTACATCTAGTAGTCAATATCAATAAGGCCAATCAATATTCAATTAATGTAATCAGGATAAATTCAGAAATCCTTACTTCAATAATCCAAAACCAAGATCATGTTACACATCGATATCAGAGGTGAAATATACACACAACACCTGATGATAATTTAATAAAATCAATCTCATCTATATACTGATCAAGATCCAAATATAAATTTCAGGTCTACTCTAACTCTAACTAAATTCATTTAAGTCCAAGTATCAAGAAGATCAGTCATCTTAATAAAGTAACATCATGTTTATTCCATCCTCAATATCCAAATAACAAGGTAACACATATCAATCATGGTTTATCATGTCAGTCTGTTGTTATTAATTACGTCAGTGAACATCAATTGCCACATATAAGAGACGCATCTCATACTACGTCTACTACACATGTCAATCAGGGTCCTATATTATTGAAACTGATTGGTTGGAGACATTGTGTTTTTCGTGGGCCCCGTACATACACGGGACCACGGACCAAACCCCTGGCGCTGAACCAGGCCCTACCACAAGGTAGTCAAGTAACATGTATAACAAGACATGTAACATATGTAACATGTATAAACAAGAACAGGAATAGGACGGGGTGTCAGTCACCCTACGGGAACTCTATAGTGGAACTCTCTTTCAGCTGCGCAATCTATATCCTAGGTCCACTCAAAAAACAAACGTTGTCTCCTCCAACAATTTTTCCAATCTCGATGTAAGTTGTTTAATAATTATGTTATTATATTATCAAGATTATCTATCATTTTAATTATCAATTTGGTATTATGAAAGGAGAATATTTCACTTAGTTTAGTAATAATCTAAGTTCAAATACCACACGCTCTTATTTATACTAGCATAATATGTGACAAATATAAATATATTATATACTTTAACAGATTTTCTTCATTATCCATGATTTTTCAGATTTTACCAGTGGTTAGGAATTCTATTTTATGTTTTTCTTGATACAGGGTTACAAATCTACCATCCTTGTGCGTCGGCACCGTCTATTACACATTGTATATTTACAAGATTATTCACAGATCATTATCTGTATACAATAACAAAAACACACAATATGATTACAACAAGCAAGATATTATGAGACATCTGACTTGAACTAGGAAGGGAAGAAAAAACTGTCTAGCTAAACCAAACACCATTGCAACTTTTTGCATGAGGTCAAAATAAAAAGCAAAGTTTCAGAGCCAGTTTATCATGGGGAGTAGTCTATTTCTCATTATCGTTAATATCCAGCTAAGTTGCTCTTTCATTTCTATCATTGTTATGTTTTTATGTATTTTGTCAGACTGGCCACTTTAGGGCAAGCATCTTTGTTACATTAATTCTCATTAATGGAATGTGGGGGAGTTCTCTCCACTGTTTTTTATCTCAGAAAGAAAAAAAAAGTAAAGCAAAATTCAAAGCTAAAAAGCAAGACTCACACATGCATGGGTTGGCTCACGGCCATGGGGTGGCTCCGACGCGCCGGCGGAGACCGCGGAGAACACGGCTCACCGGAGGAGATTAGAGGAGGTGAGGCGAATCTCGCAGAGACCATGGAGCTGTCGGCGGCATGGGAGGAGGGTGGAGCCCGAGGAGGTGTTCGGCTTGGTGCTCCAGGTGCAGGCTGCCATGGTGGGTGCTCGGCATGGGGTGATGGAGCTCCGGTTGAAGGCCTCGGTAAGGAGATGCAGCCTGGGGAAAGCTCAGCCACGTGAGGGTGCTGGAGTTTGCAGGCGTGGAGGGTTGTGTGGTGGATGGCTCATGTGGGTGGTTGCATAGGGGAAGATGGAGAGGAAAATGAGGTGATAAGTTAGTACAAGGATAATGGTTAGGATTAGAGTTAAGAAGATGGTTATGGGTGGTTGTTAAGAAGGTTGGGGATTAGTTAGGTTTAGGATTTGACTGTTAGGATTATGATTTAATTTATTAAGATTAGATATTGGATAATGGGTTATGGCTAACGGGCTAATGAGTATGGGCTTGGGGAAAAATGAAAATGAAAGAGACATGATACTAGACACATACTCAAAATAATAATAATTCATAATGATAAAAATAATTTAGTCATACACATAAGATAATAAATAATTATGAATACAATATATACATAAAGATATATGTATACAAATTAAAATACTGCTATATGTTATTAAATAATGTATTACAAAAATATGGGTATTACACTATCAAACTACATTCTATGGTTGAGACTGACCATCTCACATTTAACTTCTCTGCACGCACGACCCATATGCGCAAGCGCTCACAGAGTTTGAGAGAGATAAAATTCAATGTTAGGCCATTCAAATTAAAGATCCACTTTGTTGAAATTAATTTACATGATATAAAGTAACTATAAACCAAAAAACAAGTATTTTAAAGTTCTTTTGCTCATGCACCTACTGGGCACAAATGGATGGCAAAAAATAGCATGTTTCTTGGATACAAGACATTAGGCATACAAATACTCGATCCAACCATTTGGTCATAATCTAAACACTTAAAAAAAATCTTATACATTAATTTTTATTAGGTTTCATATATTCTACACCGATGAACTAATAAACTCACTACTTAGGTTATGCTTAGTTGATGCACAAGGGGGGAACATCCGAAACACTTGGTTTTTTGTTTTTGAGTACTTCCAAAGATGCAGATCAACTTGAATGGAGTATAATCTTCAATTTGTTTATTCTAACATTGAGTTTGAATGAGAAAGATTTGCTTCCAAATTCTTACAAGAGGACCCAAGTCTCTCCCCATGTGTGTTGAAATTAAGTTAAGAGAGTTAATAGATTATTATTGAAGGCAATGCCCTAACATATAATCATATAATTTGCATAATATAGAAACCTCTGCTCCCAATATTATTAGGATTATATGATCTTAATTCTAATACTACTCTTTCTAAGACTCTCCCTCAAACTGGAGCATATATCGCACACGCTCAGCTTGTCACAAATAAAATCAACTTGTGTCTTTTCAAGAGACTCTGTAAATAAATCTGCCAACTGATGTTAGGATAAAACATGTCGAGCAAGAACAATCTTCTCTTCTATCTTCTGACGTACCAAATGACAATTCACTTTAATGTGTTCTGTACGCTCGTGAAATACTAGATTCTCCACAGCGCGAATAACAACCAAATTATCAGAGTATAGTCTCATAGGGTACTCTGAAGCAAAATCAAGTTTAGTGAATAAGCCTCTGATCCAAGCCAATTCACAAGTCATGTTTGCCATTGCACGATATTCTGACTCTACACTTGATCGTGACACCATACTTTGCTTCTTGTTTTTTTTCATGAGACAAGATTTCCTAAAAAAACAAAAAAACCTGTGGTGGATCATTTATCAATGGGTGAACCCGCTCAATCAGCATCTGAGAAACTAGCAACTCTTGTGTGTCCACAATCTTAATATAGAAGTCCTTTGCCAGGAGTCTTTTTTAAGTACCTATGAGTCCGTACTACTGCCTGCCAATTAGTTGTCCTTGGTTCTGAGATAAACTGATTTACAACGCTCAAAACAAATGCAATATCAGGTCTCACTACAATTAGGTAGTTCGTTTACCCACTAACCGATGATACCTACTAGGATCATCTAAGATCTCCCCTGATCTGGTAGCAGCTTAATATTAGCTTAGGTGCATCAGTAGCTCAACACCCTAACATACCTGCCTCAGAGAGCATATCAAGCACATACTTCCTCTGAGAAAAAGCAATTCCCCTCCTGAATCTAGCTAATTTAATGTCAAGAAGTATTGCAAAGGCCTAAGATCTTTCATGTGAAAATGCTTTTGCAAATAGCATTTCAGAACTACAATCCCCTATGCATCATCACCACTAATAACGCTATCCACATATACTACAAGGAGTAACTGCTTCCCTCGATGTTGTTGACAAACACAGGGTGATCCTTCTGAGAATGAGAAAGACCAAAAACCCTAACAACAAAGGAAATCATTCAAACCAAGCTCTCAGCAACTGCTTCACTTCATACAAAGACTTCTTCAGCTTACACACCTTCTACGACTCCCCCAAGTAACAAAATTGAGTTGTTACTCCATGTAAACCTTCTCGTCAAGAACACCATTAAGAAAAGTATTCTTGACGTCTAACTGATGGAGGGACCAGTAATATGTGGCAGCCAAAGAGATAAAAAAAAATCCGCACAAATGTCACCCTTGCAACTGGCGAGAAGGTTTCTTGATAATCTATATCATAGACCGGAGAATAACCTTTGGCATCCAGAAGGGCCTTCAAATGAGCCAAGGACCCATCGGGATTTAACTTCACGGTGTAAACCCACCGACATCTAACTACATTCTTAGAACAGCAAGATCGCAGGTTTCATTTTGTTCTAGAGCAGCATTTCTTCCTTCATAGCATCCTTCCAACTTGGGATAAATAGAGCTTCTAACACAGACTTGAGAAAAAAATATGGGTCCAACGAAGAAATAAAGGTATGAAATGAAAGAAGCTACATGTGATAATATACAAAGTAAGAAATATAGTGAGATGAGCAAGTGTGTTTACTCTTATGAAGGACAATAAGATCATCATCAGAAACCACCAGTAGTAGTATCACCAGAGGACAATGTAGATATATTCTCACCAATTTGTATCTCGAAAATTGGAATAACAAAAGAAGTTGGCACGGGTGCACTAGGAGTATGTTTTGTGAAGACTCTGTTGATTCTCCAAACCGGTGAAGGGATTTTGATTCTCCATGCATAGGTGGCAATGTACCCAGATCTATATCACTTGATGATAGACTATGCACAATTGGTGGATTCTGAATAAGAAAAAATATAATGCCGTCCTAGGACTCTCAAAAAGAAGATGCCATCAATCCAGAATTTAGACTCGAAAAATGTGACATCAGCTAAAACAAAAGAACGATCAAGTGAAGGACAATAACACCAATACCTTTTTTGTGTCCAATAATACCCAAGAAAAATACATTTGCAACCACGAGAATCCAATTTAGCTTTATAAGAATGATTGTTCTGAACAAAACACACCCAAAATCTTTGGTGGCACGGAAAATAAATCGTTTTAAGGACATAAAATCGAATACGGGGTTTGATTTTGCAAAACAGAAAAAGGAATCTATTAATTAAATAAAATGTTGTAAGAAATGCATCACTCAAAAAATATTAAAAATTTTCCTATGAATGAGCAATGTGCGAGCAGTTTCAAGCAAATAAAGGTTTTTACGTTCAACGATACGACTTTGTTGAAAGTGTGTGCACATGAGGGTTGATAAATAATGTCATGCAGTCATAAACTCGTCCACAAAAGTAATAAAATACTGAAAACCAAGTTTGAACTTTACTGAACGTGGATCCCATACATCTTAATGGACCAAATCAAATGGGTGATTAGCATGTTTATCGACTCTACTAGGATAAGACATGATGTTTCCTTAATTGACAACTCACGTTTTAAAGACTCAGTTTGACCAGACTCAGGAACCAAAACTTTTAAAACTGATAAGAAGGGATGCCCTTAACCAACAGTGATGATCAAAAAGTGAAACTGAACTGAAGCACGCAACTGGTTTGGAAACCAAATCTAGGATACAATCTGTTTTTCTCATGCCTAGTGCCAATTTCTTCCTCGTCCAAGTTCGTAAAATTCACAAAATATGGGAATTTAACGCTCTAGGAATCTTACTAATACAATAAACTGGAAAAAAATTTAGAACATAAAGTACAGATGATAGAAAAAAAAGAATGTAGCATTAGCAACTTCTATGCCTTAAAAAAAATAAAGCCATCAGCTAATGTAACAGAGGGGGAAAACACATAAAATCAAGAGAGTACGCAATACCTTTATTTCCAGCTATGTGATCAGATGCTCATGAATTTATAATCCAAATAAGAGAACTGGATGAAGTAAAAAAGAACAGTGGGATTACCTGTTCGGGCCAAAGTGGCTATAAAAGAAGGTAAAGTGGATGATTTCTAAAACTGTAGAAACATTTGATACAACCACTCCATCTACTACTCATTGACAAAACTCCTGCTATCAGATTGCTCCTCCTGAGCTGTACCTACATGAGCAGATCGAAACTATTGCTGCTTCTTCTCTTGCAATAGTGGGTTAATTGTACTTGGTGTGACCTGGCTTTTTACAATAATAAAATAAATCACATCTCATCCCTGTCCTCTTGAACGACCACCATGGCACCACCACAGTCTCTGCCTCAAAAATGACTCCCACAACCTCTACCTCATGATGTTCTATCTTGGACTGCAAGAGCAGAATGATCCTGAGACTTCCAAGCTGGTTAGATTCTGTGATTCTGAAGGAACAGTTTCACGTAAGAAGTGATATGTATCCTCAAGTGACTTGTCAGTGGTGATAACAATCACATTCGATCAAGCCTTCGAGAACTCTGGACGTAGGGCTCCTAGATAACAAAGTGCTCCTAAGATAACAAGAAACAACAATTTGTCCACCTCTCATGCACAAGGTTCTAAATATCGGATATCGGGATCGTATCGGATGGGGGTTTTTCATATCGGATATCGGATATCGGAGATATCAGGGATACGTGCGCATTTCGGGCGTTCATGCGACACTATTATAATGAAATATTGATAATTAAAAGTTGATTTAGAGTCATGGATATCATCTACCTAATAAAAATGATGTAATATGCTTGCAAAGACAGTAAAAAACAATGTTCATTCGCACGCAGTCGTGCAATAAATAAGTTATTTCATATCGGGCGATATCGGCCGATATTTCAAATATCGGCCTTTTTTGCTGCAAACGATATGGCACGATTTCCCATATCGTATCGGCAACAGGCATAAAAGGAGATATCGGACGATATCTCGGCCGACTCGGCCGATATTTAAAACAGGGCTCATGCATCTCCTTTACGTCACCTATTATAGGAAAAATCTCCTTGACCTCCTCGAAAAGTTTGTTAAAGTCAGCATAGAACTGGGTCAATGTTCGACTCTCTTGTTTACTCATGAACAGCTCTAAATAACATCATAGGCTCAACTCAGGTTGTGGCCCCCTGAATACATGTCTAAGTAGATCCATAACTCCTACACGATCCTGCAATATAAAACTAGATCAAGAACAAGTGGCTCCATGTTGTTCAAGATCTGTTTTAGAAAAAGTGCATCGTCTTGCCTCCAAGTTTGTATCTTTGAATCAGAAGGATCATCAGTCAAGTGGTAGTCCTTGGTTCTCCCAGCAATATAAATCTCAACAACTCGTTTCTATAAGAGAAAATTGTCACCTTTCAACTTATTATCAGTAATCTTCCCATATACAAACTCTAAAACTGTCGGCTTTATCTACTCTTTAGACTCAACCAACACTCAAAAATAATCAAAAGAACCGCCTGAAATTACAAAGATGCTCCACCCAACTCAGAAATCCAAACCAAATTTCAAGTTAAACCAAACACTCAGGGGTTTCAACAACCCATCCCCAAAGAGAACCACAAAGATTCTTTTTCTTTTTACAGTCTCTGTTTTATGGACTGACTTCTTTTTTTAGGGCCGGTTTATAAAAAAGAAGAGATGAAGGAGACTAGGAACTCGGCTACAACTTGACAGGAGGAGAGCGAGGACAACTTAGGGGATCTGGAAAAGCGGGGTGGTGGTGAGGCGAGTGGATGACTTGGAGAAAGAAAACGAGGTCTGAAATTTAACTCGTGGGCGAAGTGAGGTACCAGCAGAAGAGGAGGTCAGAGTCGAATTCTGGTTCGTGGTCGTCATGACTAAGGAGATCGGAGTCGGGTTCGGGTTCGAGTCCGTGGTCGGAAGAGGAAGAGGAAGATGAGATCAGAGTCGAATTCGGGTTGGTGATCAAAGTCGAGGGCGGAGATCAGGTCGGGATGGTTTCGGGTCGAAGTTGACACGAGATCGAGATGTGTTGACGCGGGTACAATGATGGCGAGGTCGCGAGATGTCTGTTTGGGTGTTGTCGAAGTCGTGGCGAGGTGTAGAGTGTAGATTAGATGGCAGCGAGGTGCATTGGAGCAGGGAGAGATGGCATCTAAGCACTCTGTAGCAAGGAGAGGTAGTGGCGAGGTATTCTAAAGCAGGGAGTGGCAGCGAGGTCGATTGGAGCAAATAGAGGCAACGGTGAGAAAAAGAAGATAGAGGTGTTGTTCAGTGGGTGGTTTGGTGTTGTAGCTAGAAAAGAAGAAAAGAAGAGATAGGGGTTGGGGTTAGTACTAACTAAAAGAAATTGGCTCAAGTACCATGAAATTAAGTTAATAGAGTTAGTTGATTATTATTGAGGGCAATGCCCGAATATACAACCATACAATTTGCATAATATGGAAACCTCACTCCTAATACTATTAGTATTATATAATCCTAGTCCTAATACAACTCTTTCTAACATGTGGGATGTGTGCGTGCGCGAGCGTATACACACACGCAAAAGATACACACGCACACAACTACTCTTAAAAGTAAATAGTATAAAGCACGTGCAGCCTTTTTGTCCCCCTCTTTTGTCCCCCTTCTATTTTTCCAAATCATTTCATATTTTAATAATTAGTTTTATTTAATTTTTACTACCTTGATATAACTAAAACTCTTAAATTATCGAAACTCCCTCTATTTAATTCTTTCTTTCTATTGTTCGAATACAATTAGAACTCAAAAACTATATAATATATAATTAGAATTCTCAAATTATGGAAATTTTCTCTATCTCTCCCATTATTTTTTTTTGATGTCCAAATATATATGTAACTCTGAAATTATGAACTCTTTCTATTTGTCGTTTCTGTTTTGGATTAGAAACTCTCAAATTACACAAACTTTTCCTCTCAATTCATTTTTACCTAATTCAATCAGATTTTTCTAATTTTCCTAATTGACTTTGTGCTTCTCTTTTTTCAAATTTTTCTAAGATTATCGTGAAGATTTTTTCCCTTATTTGTCTTCGCTCATTCTTTTTTATATTTTATTTATTTTTTATAAAATTATTTGTTCCTTATTTTATATTTTTTTTTGTTTTCATGACTATTTTCTTTTTATTCTTTCTTTATTTTTTAAGATTCTTTTTCTACAGTAAAAACGAAGCGAAAAAATCAATATATCCGGCGTCGATCAAATATTAGTATGCTCTTAGCTATCTTGTTCTCTAAATCTCTCAGTGTTACTCTTTGTTATTTTATTATTTTCTTTTCTTTCTCAGGGTTTTAATTTTATTATTTAATGTTAGTTTACAGATCTGCCAAAGGTTACGTGGGTCATGACTAATTCATACTAGAACACAGAGAAAAAAGATTAAAGAGGTGAAAAAATATCAAGTTGGTTTTGTTTTGGAACAGTACTTGTCTCATGTATATACGATGATTTTTCATTGGCTATAATTTTCAAGTGTTCTATATTATTACTATATGAAAATTTAAAATGTTAGTTGATATCTTACCCAATTTTCTTAAAAAAATGTAGAAAGGATGCACAAAACTACCTAAAGTGCCTGCAATTACTCATTTAATATTTTTTTGCTTTTTCTCAATTATTCTTTTCTTTTCTCATGAGTAATTTTTCTCCTTTTTTAGTTCTTTATTTACCATATTTCTTCTATTAGAGTTTTTTATTCAAGTCCATCTTTTCTTTTTTCCCAAGTGGTTTTTTCATCTTTGTCTTATTTTACTAACTTTTATATCAATTTTTTATTTTTTTAATAAAATTTTCATGTTCTTTTCTTTTCTTTTAGATTTTTTCCGCCAAACATTCTTTACTTTTAACATCTATTTTTCTTGCTTTGAGATTTTTTTAATCTTCATTATGATTTTTTTCTTTTTCTTCAAATTTGAGTTTGTCCTATCTTAATTTATTACTTTTTTCTTTTTTTTTCTTTTGTATAAATTTGTTCTACTATTTTATAATTATTATTTTTCTTATTTTTATATTCTTTCTTTTTTCCATTCTATTTTTCCTAATTTCTTATTTTGAAGATTTTTATCATTTATTTTTATTATTCTTTTATTTCTTTCCAGCTTTATTATTTTATTTTTTTCAGGTTCATTTTACTTTTATTTCTACAATTTTCTTTTTATTTTTTTGACACTATTCCACTTTTTAATTTTCTCTCTTCTTTTTTGTAGATTTGTTTCTTTTACTTTATCATTATTATTTTGGTTCTAAAATTTTCATTTTTTAAGATTTTTCATTTTCTTCATATTTTTTATTTTCTGTTTTTCTTAATTATTTATATTTGATTACTTAATAAATTTTTGTATTGTTTCTTTCTGGTTTTAAAATTTTATCGAAATATTTTTTTTCTAAATATTTGATTATTTCTACTCTAACATTTTAATGACAAACAGCTACATATTTCTACTATTTTTACTTTTTTTGAATAGATCGACATTATGTTGTCACACATAAATTATTTGAGTTACATTATATAATATATATTCATAAACTAAGAATAATTATAATTTAATAAACTCCACGTGCCCCTGGCACGTGCACTTTAGTGTTTATATGTGTGTGCATAGTGTTTATTCATTAAGTAGCCACAAAATGAACGGCCAAAATAGCGAGATGATTAGTTTACGGTTTAGAATATTTGAAACCTAACAAAAAATGGTGCGCAAGTTTTAAATGTTTATATCATAATCAAATGATCGGATCGAGAATTTGTATGTCTAAAGTCATAGATTTAAGTAATATGTTACTCTCGGTCATCCATTTTGTGCCTATTTGATGCATGGGCTAAATAAGAATAAAACACTTGATTTTTTTTAATTACTTTAATAATGTAAAATAACTTCAAGGGAGTGGATCTTGTATTTGAATATCATAGTATTAAATTTGAGTGGGAATGATCCATGCTCAAATCCTTTCAAAAGTAGCCAAGTCTGTGAGTACGTGTGTGTGCGCGGGCGCGGTGTGCATGTAAGCGTGTGTGGGGGTGGTTTTAATACTCTTTGGATTGAACTAAGCTAGTTATGCAGACCTACAAAAGTGAAAAATATAAAAAAAATTGACAACCCACTTCGTTCACCTTGATCCACATATTCTAAAAGGTTTATAGACCAAAAAAATTGTGATTTGAATGCCAGTTGCTCGTGCATCGAGTGGCTCCAAAATGAATCAGAAAACCGTTCATTTTGCCATCACTTCAAGCATGGATAAGGACATGTAGAATGCATGATTTTTTTGTTTATAGGGTTTTTAAAATATGTAGATTAAGATTAATGGAATGGATCGTCTAATTTCACTAAACAAAATATATTTTTGCAATTTGCCATAACT
Organism: Agave tequilana; assembly: GCA_038442645.1. NCBI lineage: Eukaryota > Viridiplantae > Streptophyta > Magnoliopsida > Asparagales > Asparagaceae > Agave > Agave tequilana. Next base: position 44,038 of record JAVJIF010016468.1, read on the forward strand.
AAGCTAGTCATGCCCTAGGAGTATTAACGCCTCGCCTCATATATAAATATATATTTATAGAGAGAGATAAGACTTGGCTCCTTCGGAAAAATTTGGAGCCAAATCCTTCCCATCCAAATTCGATGTTAGAAAAATCAAGTTTAAGATCCATTCCGATCAAATTGATCTACATCATTTAGAGGCTCTATAAACCAGAAATCAAGTGATTTTAAGTTTATTTGCTTATGTATCAAGTGGGTACAAAATGAACAGCCTACATAGTGAGTTGCTTAGTTTAATGGTGAAAAATTTTGTACCTATAGATGCATGAGCAAACAAACTTTAAAATAATTATTTTTCTATTTTTATACCCTTTAAATGATATTGATCAACTTTAGCGGAATAGACCTTCCATTTGATTTTTCCTAATATGGAAATTTACTGGGAAGGATTTGGCTCCATATCCTTCCCGAATGAGACAAGTCTCTCTCTCTCTCTCTCTCTCTCTCTCTCTCTCTCTACACACACAAAAAACTTGTGATATATTGCCTACAAAGCCTTTTGTGGATATGGACTGGATTAGTTTATCTGTAGAATTTTCCAAGTGTTTGATTAGGGAAGATCCAATTTGAGTTCTTTTCCATCTAGTTTAGTTTAAGGTTTGGTATGTAGTTTGCTCTAAGATTAGAATAAAGTAGTTGAATTCAATTGAATTGTTAGTTTGCCTTTTAGTTGGTTTGAATAAGGTTGGTTGCTAGTACTAGTTTTTGACACATACAATGCACGTGTATATATAACTTGTCATTTTACATTAATAGGGAGAAACTTCTCCACTTAGGGCCTGTTTGGTTGTCGTAATTGGCCGTAATTCGTAAGTTGTAACTGGTAAAGTCTTTTATATTTGTAAATGAGTTACATGCATGTAAGCTTTATGGTGTTTGGTTGGTAATATAAAGTTGTAAGTGGAAAAGTGTATTGTGCTTTATGGTGTTTGGTTATCATAATGTGTAAGTCATAAGTGAAAAAGTTGATCACAAAATTAACTATTTGGTGATTTAAAAAGTTTTAATATTGCAAATAAATATTAAAAATGCTAAATATTAAAAAAAATTAATATTAACATAAAAAAATAATATAAATTTGCATAACCACAAAATTAACTGTAACTGGGCTGTAAGTGAGTGGTAATCGGGTTGCAAGTGAGGGGTAATTGGGTTGTGTAAGTCTTTTACGAATTACGGTCCAAACAAACGCCGTAGTTGCATCTGGGTTGTAAGTCATTTACGAATTACGGACTTTTACGCGAAACAAATGGCCCCTTAGAGTGAACTCCATTTAATATATTATTATTTTGAATGGTTCCACGTCTTGAAAACTGGTAAGAACTAAAGTTTAGACTTGTGTCATCTTTTTCATCTTTTTTCTAACTCTTGTAACTGGAGTAGCCCACCACTTTTCCCAAGGGGAAGAGGGCATGCTCATAGCAAAAGACAGACATCCACACCCTCCTCTTCCAGTCAAATAGTAGATAAATAGGAGTCTAGGATGTGTTGAAAAATCAAATTGGATGAATGAATTATTTTTAATTCTGTTGTTTATTTATTAGATTAGTTTGTTGCATTTAATTGCTGCATGTAATTTATTATATACGAGATTCCAGATTTTCGACTCCTTTCAATCATATGTCCTGTTTCTCCTAATAAATTTGTATGGATGAATTTATACATGTATTTGTGCATGGTGCCAAATCCTTGGCTACTTTTGAAAGGATTTAGAGCCAAATCCTTCCTGTTCAATTTTAATTTTCCACTATTCAAATTAAAATTCACTCCATTCATCTTGATCTACATCATTTAAGCGCCTAAAAAGAAAATCAAGTGATAATTAGTTATTTACCTATAGGGATGGAAATTGAACGAATAATCATCAAATAGTTCGCTAAATATTTGTCCAATTATTCGATCAAATTCGGTTTGCATGATCATTTAAGCGTAAACAAGTACTTCTTAGAATTTGTAAATTAAACGAATTGAATACACATGTCTTAGTATTTGATTTGATAATTCGTTGAAATATTCGGTCAACACATATGAATTTAACCTACTTATAAATTATAATGTTATACACACACTACATTTGGCTCTCTCACTTTTGTAATTGTTAATTTTAAAGTACTCTAATGTAAAATCTAATTAAGTAAACACGAGAACCATGTAAATGTATCAAATTTTGATAAACGAATCGAATATCAATAAACGAATCATGTATGAATCCAATAGCGAATTGAATCTGAATATTCGCAAACGTTTTCAATGACACTGTGTTTAATCAAATATTCGTGAATATTTTTCGAATACAGAATATTCAGTTTGAATCGAATACAAATCCTATTTACTATTCGAATTGAATTCAAACCGAATTCGAACCCGAATACGATTATTGCAGAACGAATTGAATTCGAATTCGAATACTTATACTAGTTGGTTGATTCGGTTCGTTTCCACCCCAATTTACCTATTCACCAAGTATGCACAAAAAGGAGAGCTATTTAATAGCAAATCTACAATTTGAACCTTAAAAGTAATTAATCCAAATCTTTAATTATGATCTAAACACTTTGAAAGCCTTAAACAACAATTTTGATTGGTTGATTCTAGACTCAGATTTATCTAACTTGCTAGTTTCCACCATCCATTTTGTGCCAACTTGATGCATAGGCAAAATACTAAAATAATTTGAGAGCCCACTAGCAATTGAATTAAATGCGAGACACATTGGACATGCCCGGATCATATCCTCGCTTATCCTCTTTTGCCTTTTGTTTTAAATGATTGATGCTTGGATACATACCCAGCAGAAATCCAGCGCTATCCAAGCCGTATCCAAAACGGATCCAAATTGAATTTCAGTAAATTGGCTGTTTTTTCAAGTATTAGCGCTGTCAGGTTCTTCCAATATGATAACAGCAATGGCCTGGTTATTTTTAAGTATACAACGGAGATTATTTTGAACATTATAAAGGGTACTAGCTAGCTGCTACTTGTACTCATGAACCCATAGGTGTTAACGTATTTTCAGAAACATATTAATTATGAGGATAGGAAAACCAAAAGGAGAATTTTTGTACCTGAAACTTGTAAAGATAATTGAAGTGCCTATGTGTTTCACAGTAGTTGCATATCCGAGCAAGAGCACCAGCTAAGAACTGGCTCACTGTCACATCCTGTGATGCAGCCAATGCACTTCTGGCAGATATTATGTCTTCCAGTACAGACATAGCCCCATAACCAACGCATAGATCACATAAATCATCAATGCTTCCATAATCAGTTGCCAAGGGGTCAGCTCTTTGTGCGGTTGAAGAAGTTCCTGTCCCCTGTGATACTTGCTGTGGGGTACTAGGGAGGCCGCTTGTTGGAAAGAACAGCAAGCAAGCATCAGCATAGTAACCATGCCTGAACATGAAAACAAGCATTTGCGGACGAGCATACTGCAAGATCCACAGTATCAGGATAAGAAAGATAAATTTAGGAGGGAGAGAAGAAAACTCAATTAAAAATGTTAGTAACCTGTTCTATTGAGAGGAAACTAAGAATAAATGCAATTATGCAACAAATCAAAAGGTATGAGAAAAATGGGACCACTATTTCACTGTGACGTTCAAGGATTTCTTCCACTCAAAATCTCTGATTGTTTGGGCAAGGATTTTGTTTGTTGTTTGAGAAAGTTAAGTCGTGTTCTAAGATCAGATGCACAACTAAAAACTCGATTCAATTAAATGCATCAGCTGCAAGGCTAGGTGTTTATCTTCCGTTAGGTGGATCGATCAGTCTCAAATTGCAACACATCCATAAACCCTCATTGATGTCTCAAATCTTATCAAGTTATAAATGAAAGTGGATGCATGTCCAGCTATCCCTTATTCTAAAATGACTACCCAACATGCGTAATAATAATTTGAAGCCATATCAAGCAATATATGGGCAATAGCTCTTTATATACTTCTCTAGTGCCCTCTTAAAGTTGCTATATTACCAGCCACTCTACCAACCTTCAATATGAAACACAAATACAAATTTGATAGTCCAGTCTAGTGTTCTAAAAAACCCATTATGTAACTCGTTATAACTCGTTATATAGCCTAACGTCGACCAATCGTTACGTAACAGGGCTAAAAAACACAATGTTTCATAACTATGGTTATTTTGCCTGTAACGTTCGTTACGTTACGTTATTAACGTAACGCACCGTAACTTATGTTACGGTGCAAGTCAACTTTTTATAAAACCCCCCAAATTCTCTCGGTCTAGGATTAAAAAAATCTTCTATGCAACCTCGCCGCCATCTCTGCAACCTCGTCGTCGGCGCCGAGAAGAAGAAAGAAGAATAAGACCTATCTCTGGTGGTTCTCCGTCGTTGATGGTTCTCGCCAGCGTCGTCTCCAAGCGATTGTTCCGTTATAGTTCTTGCCGGCGTCGTCCCCAAGCACATGTAAGCTCTCTCCTCTCTCTACTCTCTCCCCCTTCGATCTCTCTCCCCCTCCTGATCTCAAGATCAGGAGGGGTAGAGAGTAGAAAGAGAATGGAGAGGGAGAGAGCAGAAAGAGATCAGGGGGAGGGGAGAGAACAGAGAGTGAAATATCTAAGCGCAGAAAATATTGGCTGAGATAATATTATCAAAAGATAATTGCTAAAAATTATCATGCTTGATATCATACTTGTTATAATTCAATTATCATGCTTGTTATAGTTTGTTATGTTTGCGAACTTATTATGAAATTTGTTATATTTCTGAACTTATTATAACTAGTGAATGTGAAAAATTATTGTGATACTTGCTAAAAATTGTTGTGAGACTTGTTAAATGTGTGATATATTATTTTGATATATTATTTAGATTTTTTAAAATTATTTTCTTATTTATATAAATTCTTAAATATAGTATATATATTTATTTTTATTAAATAATATTAAATCGCGTAACTTACGTTATGCGTTACGTTATAACCTATATTAACATAACAAAGGAAAAATGTTATTATTACGTTATCGTTATTTTAAACATTGGTCTAGTCTCCTCTTAAATAATTGTTTTACTTCCTTCTGCCATTAATCAAATTTCATCAAAATACTTTTTTTTTGTTTTATTTACACGCATGCAACCCTGACCCCACCCACCTACTCACTCACACATAATAGTGCAGTCTCCTCTTAGATAATTGTTTTATTTCCTTCTGTCATTAATTAAATTTCCTCAAAGTACGTTATTTGTTTTATTTATCCACACTGAATTTGTTTGTGTAGTGATACCTTTTGAATTTCCAATGTTATTTATACCAAATGTACTGCATTTGGCATATTAAAAAAGAACCATGAAGACAATAGTTTTTGTATTACCAAGCAAAAAGAAACATGAACCTTTTGATATGAACCTTCAGTAAAGATTTTTCAACCAAATTTCCGTGTACCATTAATTTCACTGGGAGTATCAATTTATTAGCAATTTTATGTGCTTTGTAACTGAACCCTAGGTGTCTAAATGATCCGCCCTTGAGGCAATGTTTCTTAGTCACAAAATGCCTTTAACTAACCTTTTGCAAAACAGTTATATAAAGTTCTATAAAATAAAAAAAATAAAAAAAATCCCCATACAAAGCACATTTTGAGCTTCATAACTAATCATATCAAACACAAGGTAATTGATACCAGAATAACATAATTATATGAGAAAAACTTTTCTCAAAAAAAATGATATGAAAAAAATACTACATGGTAGGAATATCATCACGTAGAAGGTGGACAAAAAATCTCAAATTTTAATTGAGATCCCAAAAATGTTGAATGCATCTTTACATCAATTTATCAGATTGGGAATTGTGTGCAAGCCTCATTATGGCATATTCTAAAGAGAAATCTACATAGAATTGTTTAGTTGACATACTTCAATACATAACTTAAATCAACTTTATTACTTATGTGCATTAGTTGTGCCCGGTTACAGGACAAGCCTTTGTGCAACAGTATGGTAGCTCAACTGTGGCCTAGAGGTCACAGATTCGAGCGGCAGAAACTCTCTATAGAATACTCTCTCTATAGAATACGGTATAAGGGTGAGTAGATCTGACACTCACCCGAGACTATAATGGCTGGTTCCTGACATAATGGGCTTCCTTAATTGTACACACTTTGTTCGCTAGTGAAACCAATATATCAGTTCTGGAAGTGGATATTATGCCAAATGTAATACAAGACTAATTCAATTTTTCTTTACGAGTTTAAGGCAGAATGGTACTAAGGCTCATAAATTTATGAAGCTTACTTCTTGTAAATAGTGAATACATTCACCATAACGTGTATTCCCAAGGTTGCTGTGCGGCCCATCATCAAAATCTGATCTGGAAGATACAGGCTCACCATTCCCAGATTCGTGAAATTGTCTTGACATCTCAGATCGTGGAAATGTAGATGGCATGTAGAGTACATTGAGGTATGAATCAGCTGAAAGAGAATCATCAAGTATAGTCGGTGCACTTTTGGCCAAATGTTCATACCTGTAGTATTAGTCAACCATGAGTTTAGTACAGAGATAAAGAAACTAAAATGAAGTGTAAAGAGGAAAACAGACAAGAAGATAGGAGTTCAGATTAATCAAACAAAACCAATCACCAGTTTCTGCATATAGACAGGAAAGGGTTAGGGGAAATCCAAAAACAAGGTTCAAAGAGTTTCCCACGGTTTTATTTCTAGAAATAATACGATATAAAAATGTCTTACAAAATACCACGCAAGGAATTAATTATCTAAATCCCCTATTTTAATACACAGGAAAGGTTTTATTTCTAGAAATAATACGATATAAAAATGTCTTACACAATATCACGCAAGGAATTAATTATCTAAGTCCCCTATTTTAATACACAGGAAAGGTAATGATGTGGGACGGAGGGGGATTTAGGGTTTGTAGTAGAATTTTGATGGATGTGAGAAGGAACAAGAGAGAAAAGGAAAAATATGATCGTGGATCGCAACCCGGATCTTGGCTTCACCGCCTATGATTCAATCCATGAGATCAAAATCAATAGCAAAAGCAAATAGCTTCATATATATAATTCAAATCATCATTAAAAATCTCAAAATCCACTACATGGCTATATATACCCACAATACGTGCACTATACGTGCAATTATTGATAATATCAAATCTAACCAAATCTAGATTCAAATAACTCCTAAATCTTGACCAATTCTACTAAATCTAAATTCAAATAAAAATCTTAAATCCTACTTAATCTAGACCGTTCGATTCCCCATCATTCTTCCCGCCTTAAAAGTATTCATCCCGATGAATGTAGTGGTAGGTAGAAGGTAAACACAATCGGGCCGAACCACATCACGAATCCTCAATCAGGCCAAGGTGGTGGTCGGAAAATCAGCACCGATAGTCAGGACTGAACTAAAATTATGGAGGTGGAACTAGCTTTCGTGACCAACCGGCTGCAGTCGTGGTACCTCGAACAAGACACATGCAACATGCTGAGGCAAAGCATACCTGCTGAAGACTGAACCAATTTTACTCTGCATAATAGAAAACCTGACCTCCTTTGAACTTGTCGCCTCTAGAAAGATCTGCAAATGATTATATATATCAGGCGATCTCAGGGATAAGAGAACCCTCATAGCTGACGAAAATAGCTTCATGGTAGGCTCTGCTAGAAAATCTACATGAGTCTCAATAAGAGGATCATTCACTTCTGATTCCAGATCGAGCTCATCAACAACCTCTGGCTCCGGTTCCGGCTCTAGTTCTGACTCTGGCTTATCAACATCTAACTATGGATCTACATCAACCTTTACAGTTTGGCTTGCTTCAAGTTTTTGGATCTTATCTAGGAGCTCAGTGCAGATATCGGTGAATGATCGACTCTCGGGCTCAGGCTCGGGCTCTTGCTCAACATTGGGATCATTGTAGCCTGCTTTAAATGTATAAAGTAGGTGTGGAAGCATACAGAGTAGAAGATAATCTTGTAAGACAAATCAACACTGATCGTCGATAGGGCTATCTTTCCACCGCGAATAAGCTTGTCAGCCAGCATCATTTGAGTATGGTGGTACTTCTGCTCAGATGTCAAAATAAAATAACTAAAGAATTCTTCAAGATCATTTTCCCACTTCTCATACCAAAATGATCATCAGAGCCCCGAAAATATGGAATAGTCGCATATATATCTCGTTCAACTTTCTTATTTTCAGTATCAGTATTTATGTATCTTCCACAAAAGTAAAAACTCCCGGAGAAAATTCAGTGTATAAATGTCAGAAGTTACCCAAGAATCTCAACGGTTCGAACTGAACTCAAATCGGATTAGAATCGGGGCCTGAAATGTTGATCTTCTGCTGCAGGAACAGTACTGGCACCAAACAGAAGCTTGTAGAAGTCAAATCTAATATCCAATTGCCGTGAACTTATTTCAATATCTCCGGAACTCAGTCACGCATCCAACGCTTCAAACGGAAAGCGAATCGGACTCCAGACGAGCAAGAAATAACCTCTGGACTGTTGTGCGCTGCTGCGGGACTGATGAATAGTGTCGCGTGAACAGTAATTTGGGGGGGTGAAGTGAAGTGGATTTGTGGAAAGAAAAAAAGCATGAAATACAGTTCCAATACCAAATTGATGTGGGACGGAGGGGTGATTTGGGTTTATGTAAGGATTTTGTGAAATTGGAGAAGAACAAGAGAAGAGAGGAAAGGTATGATCGTAGATCGCCACCCGGATCTTGATTTCACCACCTATAATTCAATCCATGAGATCAAACCAATACCAAGAGCAAATAGCTTCATAAATTTCATTTAATTCATTGTTAAATCTCAAAGTCCACTACATGGCTATATATATAACCAAAATACATGCAACATACGTGCAATTATTGATAACATCAAATCTAACCAAATCTAAATTCAAATAACTCCTAAATCGCAACTAAATCTAATCAAATCTAAATTCCAATCTAAATTCTAAATCTGAATAAATATTAATAAATATGAGCCATCTGATTCCCCATCAGGTAAGAGGAAATTCAAAAACAAGATTCAAAGAGTTCCCCACAGTTTTATTTCTAGAAATAATACGATATAAAAATATCATACACAATATCATGAAAGGACCTAATTATCTAAGTCCCCTATTTTAAAAGTGACAGATAAATATAACAGTAATTGGACAAGTATGGTATGCTGTTTGACTTTATAGGACAGCCAGATATCAGCCTTATTCGACTAATTCCTTCAGTACTTACTGATTCCAGGCCCTCACATAACGACCTCAACTGCCTTAACCCCCTTTAAATAAGGGAGCAAAGCGTCAGAGCTGGTATGAGATTCTATCTACTCTTTTGGTCCTAGAGTTTGACTTTTCTTCCTCCCTAGACCGGCGATTCTGACCACTCTTCTCTGTTGCAGGGGATCTCACGAGAGAAATTGAGGTGATCAGAGATTTTTTTCCCCCCTTCCCCGTCCCGAATTAGGATCTCATCTGTGATCAACATGTTTTACAGCTTGAAATTTCTCTATGCTGTATCAAGCAACGGACTAATTTCTTTATTTACAATTCAAAATGCAGAAGCTTCAAACATCCAAAAAAGAATTGTTCTCATTTAAAAAAAAAAAAACTCAACAATTTTACGCCCACTTACATTGAGCGTACAGATGAGACATGTACTGGAGGACTCCCTTCCATTGTATTAATAATCTCCAAAACCACCGGTGACGGATCACCTTTATATAACTGAAGAGCTTGTCTGCATAGCACCAGGAAGAAAATTAAACGTGTTACTGCAAATTCCTGCAGGGAGGAATTTAATTGAAGTTTTCAATGAGAACATGAAAATAAATGTTGATTACAAAGAGATAACACAAGCAAAGACATGCACTTAACAAAAATAACAACAGTCAAATCCATCTGAGGGCGTCTATACTGATATTTCATTATCTATGTTTCTTATCCAAGAAACAGATGCTGAAAGCTACAATTTGTTGTCAATGTTTTCTTTTCTACAGACTCTCCAATATGAAACTAAGATCGCATACCGGCTTAGAACCTCCCTTTTCCAGATTACATAAGCCCACATTATCTCGGAGATCTTACCTCTTATTCTCTAATGCTATAAATTTTCTACAAGTATCCATCTAATGTCATTTTCAATAGCCATTCCTATAATCGCTAAAGATCTGCAACATTACCCAAAACTTTCAACATTACAGTACAAGATCAGAACAAAATTCCCTTTAAATCCAAGAACAAATACTGCCTGATCTTTTTCTCTACTAAGATGCCAATCTAATTTTGTAGAAGAGACTAACTTACTTGAAGACCCAACCAAAAGGTCTTCTTTTATTCAGAGCAAAACCTTCACATACACAAATGTACTTACTTGAATTTAACACGAGCTTGAACATAGTGTTCCATTCGAATCAAGGCATGACCCCATGCATTCCAAACAGGAAAAGCATCAATCTGAGCAAATTAGAAATTTCATTACGCGTACCTAAGTCGTATGTGCAAACAAGGAAAAACGTATGCTATCAGCATCCTCTGTGGAATGACTGAATACCTTGCATTTTTTACACGTATATATAGCCATGCTGTACCGCTCCTCTTCAATTAATCTGTCACGTAGACGAGCTGAAGATTCTTTATCGGCAATATCATCAAGAGACGCAACAATTCCAGAACCAAGTAGGCTTTGAAGAAGCTCAGCACGTCCTAGCCAGATGTCAGCTTGTGACATAAATTCAGACACTTCATCTGGGTACTGACTACTGACGCTAGAGCTGCCAGTGTCTGCAGATGCATCGTCTGCATCCCTACTTCTCTCAGAATTGCTTGATAAGTCACTGGTCCCAGTAAGTTTTCTCAGGAGAGTTTTGGCATAACCTAATCCCTGAACGAGGACTATAACTGCAAACTTCAACCTGAATATATAAAACAGAAGAATGAATAAAAATTAGGTATTATACCTGCACATAAGTTTCTGTTGCATGATATGCTCGACCCATAATTTCCATAGATGCAGTCAGAGGTAAATACTGGGAGCTCAGCACATTCATCATCTGAGTAATGCACAATTCCAGAGCACCCTTGGCAGATACCAACTCATCCGAACACAATGAAAGCAGTGCCTAGAATTGAAAAAAAAAAAAAGAAAAACTTTTAGAACATTTATCATGTCATGCACATGGAAGATGTATACAAAACTGTATTGCTCATTTCATTCTATATATTTGATTGCTAACAATGAAAAAGGATGGTTACATTGATACACAATTCATTCTTACCAGAATATTCTAGGCGATGGTGAAAAGCATATTTCTAGAGGGTTTTTTTAGATATATCCCCCTCAAATCTTTGATATTTAGAAATTTAACCCCCCTTCCAAATCTTTAATATTAAAAATTTACCCCTCAAATCTTCTAAACCTGAAAAGTTTACCCTTGCAGTCAAATTTTGAATGAAATAAGAGTGTTTATCCTGTTATACCCTTCTCCTTTCTTTTTCACCTCTTCCTCATTATTCTTACATGACCTAAGCTAAATTCTATTAACCCGAAACTCTTATATCTCCTCACCCTCTTTATTCTTCTTCTTCTTCTTCTCTCTCTCTCCCCCTCTCCCTCTTATACTTGAAATTCCTCCAAACATTTTCTCAAATCTCACTATAAAAAAAAAAAATTGGATTGTTTCTCAAATTTTTAAGGGGTATGTGAAAAAGCATTGATATGAACTAATGAACGAAATAGAATATGTAACTAATGAACGAAATAGAATATGTTTGGTTTGAAAGAAAGAGAGAGGTGGAGACAAAGAAGAAATAGGTCAAAAAAGTAATTATCTATAGCTTAAGTTAATATAAATGGTTTAATTATTTAAATAAGGATAATTTAGTCATTTATAAAAAAATTAGACAAGTTAACATAATCAAAATTGAATTTCTTTTTTTTATTGTAAAAGAGGGGCAAACTTTTATGTTCTAGAAGATTTGGGGGGAAATTTCTAATATCAGGGTAAATTTTCTAAATACCAAAGATTTGAAGGGTATATATCTAAAAAATCCAATTTGAAATTGTACACAGAAATCATTTTCGGCAGACAAGCATATGATGAAGTGCCTAAAGAACTACACCTTTCTGTTTGCAAGAGTTTCCCTTAAAAATTAACTAAATTACACCTCAGAGTCAACCTTACAATCCAAACCCAGTCATGCAACGAGATTATTCCTCAAAGCATAGTTCGGGTCAGCATAAAATCTTGACCCTGATACTCATCAACCGTTATGCCAAAGGGCAACATATGTGTCAAATCAAGCTTATTCAAGTTGCTTCCTCCAATCATAAGTGTTATCTTAGATCTTCACCTCCACTTTTCTAACCTATAAGACAAATTCAAGTGCCTCATTTCTAACTTTGCTCTCAATTAATGCAGTTGTATATTCATTACAAAACATCAGGCTGTGAGGTTGCAGGTGAGGAAGATTTATGATCCTTATAGTTCATTCGTCTGGCATTCAAGCCATGAGAATCCTGAAGTCATAGTCTTTATCCCATGACTTGGTGGTATGAGAATAATAAGATAGCATGCATCTAAAAGCAAGACATGCATTATGCTGATAGCACAGACGCAATCCACATTATACAGCATTTCTGCTTTCTCATGCCTTTCTATGAGCTGATTAATACACACATGCTCCAGGTCAAAATAGTACCAAGCACCATGCATGATGGCTAGGAAGTTAACAAACATACCTTGAAAAGAGTAATGTCAGGAGAAGTTTCATATCTATGTGATGTGCGAACTGCGTTATCTTTATTGGGATCCCCAGTCAATACCCATTCTTCAACAATGGGAACCAAAGGAAGTCGCTCTTGCCCATCAGCAGAGTATAATGCTACATGCTCCTCTTGGATGCCAGCCATTGCATCCCAAGCTACTCTTTCGGATGGCACCAACCCTGAGCTTTTTCTTTTCCGATATGCTTCTTTCGGACCAGTCTTGCTTCCAGCATCACGAGGAGTCCATGAAAATGCTCTGCGAGCCTCTTTATGTAAGTTGCCAATGCTTTGTGTAAAGTTTAATTTGGAAGACCCACTGGATCTTGTTTTCTGCTTTAGTCTTGATCCAGATACAGATATCCGGGGCTCTCTCGGAACAGAAGGAACACTGACAGCAATTGCTTTGGCAGCATATGAAAGTATTAGGCCATTGTCCCTTAAGGAAGGAAACTCTTTCAAGATCTGCATAAACAGCATGTGAATCAATACTAATCGAGATGCTAGAGATGCACATCTTCCTATTATCATTTTGCCATGGTATTATTGGCGCTGGAGTGTATGTTCAAGGAGTTTTGTTTAGAACAAGTTGCCTATAAAGAGATGGAATGGAATCAACAACAAAATACTAAAATTTATAGCAAAAGGATATGACTGTAATCTGATCGAACTGTTACTGGCTCAAATTTATAATTGATTCTTTTAGCTAATTTTCCAGCTCAAGCTCCAATTCACGCCTGGCAATTAACCCTCTCAAGGTCATCCTGAGTTGGCTTAACATGCCTTGATTATCTTATACTTGATTAGAAATAATGACTAGAAGCTTTATTGATGTGATCTAGATGAAGTAAGTGTTTCAGTTCTACTTAATATAAGTATTGAAGTCTTAAAAATTTTTATCACAATATTCATTGAAAAAAACAGAATAAACCTTAGGCGATACTAATAGTCATGCTGATTTGATTGTAGAAGACTTACCAAACCCCAAAGATAGTTTAAGTTTCAATTCAGTGTAGAATAAGTGTGTTTTTGGTGATGCTTGTGCTTATAGGTAAGCACAAGCAATACCAATCCCCAAAGATAGCTTAGGTTTCAATTCAATGTAGAACAAGGGTGTGTTTGGTATTGATTGTAGAAGACTGACCAAACCCCAAAGATAGTTTAAGTTTCAATTCAATGTAGAATAAGTGTGTGTTTGGTATTGATTGTAGAAGACTGACCAAACCCCAAAGATAATTTAAGTTACCAATTCAATGTAGAATAAGGGTGTGTTTGCTATTGCTTGTGCTTATAGATAAATCCTTTTAAAGGAGGACTTGTCCAAAAGCGCCTTTTGGAAAAGAACTTTAAAAAAGTTTATCATGTTTGATAATTTTAAATTTTAAGTGCTTATCAATAAAATTTAGCATTTAAAAAAATATGTTTAGAAATAAGTTGGATAAGAGTAAATGTAGGAGAGAGTATGTTTAGATAAGATCCGTAAGGAAGATGCACACAAAAAATCAAAAAAATAGTTAAATGCTTGATTGCATGATAGATCATGAGAGAGAGAAAAATAGGAGATAAGATAGGGGAGTTATTGGGTGACTTGTGCTTCTACTCTTGCGAGAAGCCCTTTTTTGAATCCATTGCAAAACATTTAAATTTTAAAAAAATCACTTATTTGCTTTAAAAGCTGTGAAAGCACTTTTTAAAAGCAATGTCAAACACACCCTAAGTTTTAACAAGCTGTGTTCCAAGTTTCTGCAAATATTGATTTGTGTTCCAGCACACTGAACCAAGAGCTAAATTACTTTATTATAAACATGCATAAAAAATTTGAGCTCGTATTGCTTAAATTAACTCAAAGCTAAACGCTAAACATGAAGGAGACAAGCCTAAAAAGTGTGTAGCTCAGCCTGATTATACATCAATCAGGATAGAAGGACATTACCAAAGAAGCAGACTGCAGTTGTTTCATCATCAAAAGGACTTCAATGATCAACTGGGGATGTTCATGTAACGCGGAACACCTTTGTTGTGAAGGCAATGGTAATAAAGCTAGAACACGAAGACCTAGAGCCCATGAGTTAAGCCTGGTAACCTCAGCATCAGACAAATTCCCAACTCGCCGCTTTAGGAAAAAGTGCACCTATATAGGAAGAACAAAAAGAATAATTATTTAAGAGAAACACAAATGAGAGTAAAAATTGGTACGAAGCGACAAGAAATTATCTAAAGAATGTGATTGTATACAAGAAGTTGTTTAGAACGCAGGTCAGGTAATAATTGCATAGCTCCAATCGCCACCGGTAGAGCATCATCAGAGTCACGCAGTGAAGAAAGAAATCGTGAAGCCTCAGCAGGACCACCACCACTAAGAGGATCAGCAGTAAGCAACTTAACTAGTTGCCTACCCTGCAATTCTCTGCGCAGATCTATTGATAATGATGCACTTTCAGCAACTTCTAAAGCAGCAGAAACAGCTCCTTTACCAGCAAGCCTTAGTGCCAGTCCTTCAGGGTCTTCCTTGCAGTCAGCTTCAACCTGACAGCATAAATCCATAAGCCAGAAGGAAAAGACGCAAAAAATTGTGCAATTATAAGCTGTGAGAACAAAGTGGAAACCCTGATATTCGAATCCAAAAGAACTAACCTCTATCTAAATCCGCTTCAATATCCTAGGGATATATAAAATAGTATCCGTACGGATATTATCCAAAACGCAGATAATATCCAAATCCGCCAAACTACCCTATAGTACTACAAAAAATTTAAAATATAACAAGAATTTTTTTTATAAACTCATCAAAATTGATAAACCACAAGATTTTGAAAAATAGAAAGAAGATCTATATAAAGATACCAAAATTGATGGTTACAATACCTCAAAAACTGTAGTCTTTTACAAATAAGCACTTGTAAGTTAATTATATATTATGTCAGTTTATTACATATATATAGTAGAAACGAAATATATACAGAGAAGAGAGGGAACGATATCGTTTTGTGTGTATGTGTACGTAGGTTTTTCTTTTCTTCCCTTTTCACGGGGCGGTATGGGTGCGGTGGGAGAACACGTCAGCCTAATTACCTCTTGCCAACTATTATAGCTGTCATCTGCGCATAAAATATGATTGTATCTCTGCAAAGCTTGCCTCATTTGCAGCACCTAGTAACACCCAGATGACATATTAGCTCAAGCAAAAACACGGGAAAATAGAAGTTAAAAATATAATATGGATTGACTAGAAGTTAATAGACCATTGAAGACGTAAATATGACACATTAGTAGACACACCTCATCCCTGATGGGATCTCCTTGAGGCAAGTGGCAACTGCACATGGTGAGGACATCCATTGCAGCAGTTAGCTCCCAACCATGCAGGTACCTGAATTTATACTTTTCGCTTCAGCAATATCAAGCTAAGCATTCAATGAATAGATGGAAGAAAAACATAAAACCAAACAATAACAAAGCCTTTTTGCCAAATTTAAAAAGATGAACCGTCCCAAGTTCAATTAGAAAATTCACGACAACCATAGTCATAAAGACATGAAAATAGGATTTTCATAGGGGAAAAATTGTTAAATGAGTCCCTTACTTCCCTCCTAATGTTTGGGCATCTCACATGATTGACATGTAAAAGACTAACAAAGGTACACTGTGGAGAAACAGGCACCAGTTTTATGGGGGGGAAAGGATGTGAAAAAAGCACTTATTCATATAAAAGAAATGTAAGCAGAAGTCACTAGGTCACGAAGTGTGTTGCACATATTGTAATATGATGAATGTGAAGTGTTAATGATATTGTTTTCTTTTTAACAATAGGGCATTCACTGATGAAGAATGACTTTTAAGTTCAGCATGAAAGTGGGTAGTTTGGAGGTAAAGCAAATCAATTAAAGCCACATCCCTTCACAAGGTTAGATTATTCTATTATTTAGTCATTACAATCATAATTAGTTAGAACACATCGAGTATGTAGTATAGACCTGGATTACTCACTGTTTATCTGGTTTTACTCAGCTTATTGGACTGATTTCTCATTGTTTGACTTGCGACAATATTTTGGTTATTACAGTCAAAACTGTGCTTACACGCGCACATCTATTATGGTTTCCAACTTTACAGTATGCAGACTTTAGTCGTGTGATGCAACTTTGGATGTGAAACCCAAATCTCAAAAGTACGAGATCTTCTTTCCTGCTATTTTAAACCTTTTTACAATTTCCATCAAAATTTTACTTCTTTACACCCTGATCAACCTTATAACTTCAGTGTATGGATATCCCATCATTCTAGACTCCAACCCTCTTCCTACATCATCATTCATCACAACCATACACAAAATATGAACCATATTGTTTCCAATTGAATCTGTCCCCATTATTTTATATCAAAGCCAAAGAGATCCACCAGTTCCAGCACAATGTTGATATCACTCAAGATTATAGATCTTAGATCAGCCCACAACTGCCAGAAGACCTATGGTTGCTACAGTGCCCATGGTTGCTACCATACTCACAGTTGCTAAAGTAGCTCAGACTGCCACTCTACTTCTGAACTGCAGTAATAAAAAAGAGAAAAAAGGAAGTAAACTGTTTTCCTTTTCCTGATGTTTTAACATGTCTTATCTGTCTTATTCATATTCATCATCTTCATACTATTGAAATCCATCTTATTGTTATTATAGCAATTCCTGTGGTAAAGTGTCATTACCTCCTTCACAACAATATTACTAATTTACTACAATCCTAGCAAGTTGGGTAATGTACCTTGTTTTTGGGATTTTGAGGATCAGTATAAAAATTATATGGATCATTTGTAAGCTTATTTTTCTTATGATGATATACAGATATGCAAATATTTATGTACGAAGGGTCCGCTAAAAGGAAAGCTGCAGATTGGTGGTTGGCAAATTACTCTAAAGCTCATTCTGGGACACGTATGTAAGTCTTTATTAGATATGGATGTTCCCCTTGTTATGTGATGGATGTTCCCCTTGTCATGTGATTTACAATTTATCAAGGTGTAATGAACCACCACTGCTAATTAGGACTTATTGTTCATCAATGAGAGAATATGCTATGCTCTGCCCGTATCATTTATCAAGATGTAATGATCCACCCCTGCCAATGAGGACTTACCGTTCATCAAGGATATATTATGATATCCTCCACCTCCATCTAATGCCTACATTTCTTTAAGAAGTCACCTTATCCAGCACTGTTTAAGCCTGTCAAATTCAAGCCCGAGCTAGATCAGGAGGCCCTGCCATTGCTACCAACATAAACACAGCCTGAACCTGAGTGGTACCTAACCCAGAGTTGGATCCAGACCATGAGACA
Organism: Agave tequilana; assembly: GCA_038442645.1. Lineage (NCBI taxonomy): Eukaryota > Viridiplantae > Streptophyta > Magnoliopsida > Asparagales > Asparagaceae > Agave > Agave tequilana. Next base: position 62,167 of record JAVJIF010016468.1, read on the forward strand.
AAGCCTAAGCTAGATAGCTCAAGCCAGAATCCAATCCCAAGACAAGCTCCGAACACCAGGCCCAATTAAAGTTGCTCCTAAGAAGCATCTTGCTCTGAGTCCCATTAAAGCTATGTGAAGCCAGAGGAATTGGATGGTGTGGTTCTTGAATCGATGATCTTGATAGTGAATAGCACAGAATTTTATGGATATATATCCATGTTTTGATACCACAAGTGATTGACTTCATCTCAGATCCTCTTATGCATACTTGCCATCAAGTCCTATGTTGTTCCATACATTGTCTTATTGGCTGCTTGTGCAAAATCAGCTTCAGCCTATTGACTCAAGATTCATTTGGTTCCATTTAAAAACTCAAGGTCGAGTTTTCTCCGACCAAAGAAGAATTGATGCAGGAAGACTTCATGGGTACAAGATGAAAGCGGATAGATTTGGAGATGAAGCAAATCAGTTAAATGCCTCATACCTTACAGAATCAATTTTATCATTTGGCTCGTGGTGCTTGGATCATGCCTAAATTTTTGATTGGTTAATATTAATTGGTTTTTATTTGATTTCAGATTTTTGGACTGATTTATCATTGTTTAATTTGGGAGGATATTTGGCAGCCTCGCATTCGAATATTGGTTCCGTAATCTTGTGCAATGCATCAAATCAATTTCAAATGATAGCACAATTCTGCATTCAGAAAAAAAAAAAAGATAGAAGATTTCGTCACCACAAAACTTTATTCAGCCTCTTCTCCCTGATTCATCATAATCAATGAACCCCCAATTGTGATCATTATATCTCCTTGGCCTAAATACATCCAAAACCAAATCATGTTAAAATTAGCACCTAAGAACAGTCCTGTCCTGCAGCCTGCTGCTATTGACCTCAACCCTACTATTATGATGGTTTGTTTATACAACTATTTTTAATTGGTCGTGCTAAATATCTGCTTATGCTTTTGATACTTTGATAGCTGACATGGAGAACACAACCATGGCCCAACAAAACTTTGACATTGTTGGCATTCAATATCATCTTGAAACAACAGGCTTCTTCCATCCCGACCCCTTGCTTTATGGTACCAAAGTTCTATGCAAAACATTAGCATCACAACAAACATTGAGACTTCCAACACTCATTAGTTTAATTTATTTAAAACACATTGCTTGAATTTTCTTGCCATATCACCCCTCCAAACGCAAGGCTCTCTCCAGACTTCTTCCCATAGTTCTGCACTCTTCAAAATCTTTCTTATGAAGTCAGGAAGTTAGTAGTATACGGATTTGAGTATCAACATATATTACTAATTCAAGTCCTTGTTTGGTAACTCTCAATTAGGCTCGTGATATATCATGCATTGTGTAGGTATGCTTACAAGAACGACTGAATTAGATTTGCACTACCCTCCAATTTCTTCCCTATTATGTATAATGATTTTGTGCTGACCGTATTTAATCAAGTAAGATGAACTTGACATACATAGAAAGTTAATGGATCATGAAAGAGAAGAATAGGAAATGTTAATTTTGCAGCATGTGTTTCATATAAAAACTTAATTTCCATGCGCGATACAAGAGTGAAAGCATAATCAATTGAAAGAATCAGTTTTAGATGTCTCTCACCAGATACCAAATCTTAAAACATCTGTGCAACAACATAGACCTACTTTTCTCATGAAACAAAATAGAACAGTCGTTAAGTCTACATACTTGATAGCAAGCCTAGCCGCCAGTTGTTTATCTTTCAGACGCAGACAATATTGCCAACTGTTGCTCCCAAAATTTCGGGCCCCATAGCCATGAGGTTGTCCAGAGAGTGTATTGTTTTCCTCTCTGCGTTCAATAAGTAACTGAAGTAACCGATCAGAGGCTCCATTGCATAAGCAGCGATCAGAGAGAGCAAGTGCATCCATTAGTTTCCCTTCATTAATCAACCTGTCAATTGGGGGAATTGGCAGCTGAATATTACCGAAGTTTCTTAAGAAATCATCATCAGGATGTCTTAGCTCAGCAAAAATTGTTATTCAAATAGCAAGCTCTGCAACTCAAATATAACAGACCAATAGATGAGCTAACCTAGAGCTAAGGGTTCAAAGAAATGAGTCGATCCTGCACTCTTGATTGACTAAAAACTATTCAGTATACATTCCAGTTGATATACACCTTTCTACCAAAATCCCTATTCAGTATGTATGTGCTGCTGCTCAGTTACTGCTCCTACTTTGCTTATAAATTTGAAACCCAATTTCTTAGCAACAAGATACCAAAGCAGAAGTATAATAAATACATTAGATAAAGAAATTCTACTTACAATTTATTGGTTCTTTTACTCAATATAATGACAAAAAACATATATGACAATGATAATTCGAAGTGATTCTTAACACGAGGAAACAAAAATACAGCAACATTTTATCCTTTTGCTGTCGAGAATAGCATATTCATTTAGTGAACTAATGGTCTAGAACATGGGAGTTCAATTTCTATTATTTTTAATTTCCTTTCTGAGTCAACTGGTTGTTCAACTTATTTGAATGACTATCCCTATATTCGCTTATGCATGTCCAAAATTTAAGTTTCCTATTAACAAATAAAAACAAATCAAAGATTGAAATATAAGATGATTAGTCAGATAATGAAACTTCACAGAATGACAACCCATTGGCACACCTTAAGGCCTTAAGGCAAGTAGTGGCACTAAGTAGATGTATCCGCGATAAATCTCTACTTCACATAGAGAAGTACAGAAACCAATCAAGTTTTATCTTTTTCAGCTTCAGTTAGTAGTTCATTCAGAGATAGCAGATCTAGAGTCTTTAAGTATAGTCAGTACTGTCGTATAGTCAGTAATGACTAGTTGATCAACATTGTTGGAGTTTATCAGTTTTCCATTAATATAGTTTAAGTCTTCTCAACATCTTCCTCTTTCAAGCTAATTAACTGGTCATACAGCTACACTGACGTAGCCATGTGGGTCATGTCACATGTAAGTTCAGACATGGCCAGAATAATATAAAACAAATTTAGAAAGTAATCAGTTATACGATATAGTAGATGCATTGATAGTATTACATTGGTATTAGTAGAAAGTAAATAACATCAAGTATACCTTTCCACAGCTTTCTCATAAGGCCCTTCATTTCCCAATCAAATGAAAGAAAAACTGTGGGATCAAGTTCAACACTATCTGGTTTTGGAGAATCCTGCCAGGAGTCAAAAGCAACATGGGCTTGGGTATGAAAATCTGAAGAAGGTGAAGCAATATGTCCACTAACAGCCATTTCATCAACTTCCGATTCAGTATCACTTTCAGGCTCACGCAAACGCTTGACAGAAATTTTTGCCTCAAATTTAGCAGCAGAATCTTCACTATCGCTCTTAGCTGCAATTGCAGACTCTGATACTCTGTGGAGGTTCGATTGCATCTGTATCCACCGGTTCAACGTCGGAAACCTATGGAATATTAAACAATGTCAGACTGATCAAGATATAATGATGAAGTACAACGACAAGAAAAGTTGATATAACTTCTATATACTAATGGATTACCTCTCTGACTGATCAAGGGCAAACTCATAGAATAACCTCTCAGCATCCGGTGCTTGCAAAAATGTATCATTTGAAGAACTGGAAGCAGATGATTCAGTACTAGTAGATAATATACTACTCCCGAAGACACATGCCAAAACAGCCCTTACTGGAGAAAGCTTAGCCAAATGCTTAACTATATTCAGCTGAAGAGGATAAAGTGGGTTTCCAGGGGCTGCAGAAAATGAACCATGCACACTGCCCCTACTGAATGAAACTTTATTTTCCAAGTTCATCCTAGAAAATGTAGGTAAGACAGGAATGCAAGCCCAGCCATGACTAGATCGTGGGGGATAAACAGGTGGTACACAAGCTGATATAACTTCGTGCACAAAATCAACACACATAATATCAGCTACCTTTCCCGCTGCATCAGTACTTCCCCGCTCAAAAACAAGACGAGTTAGAAGCTGCAGGTTGAAGAAATTGTACTTGTTAAGGAATCAAAACTTTTACTATTTACAAACATTGAATAGTGTAGTTTTCAAGTTCTTCCCATAAACACAGATTGACTTATTGCTGCTGTCTTTGTGGTTATCCTTGTGTGAGACCAAATTTGGTGACGTCAACTGAGTCCACAATTAAAACCCTGTTTCTTTCATTGCAGTTTTCCATACTTACTCCACCATTTATGCCCGATACCTCATAAAGAACCAGTGTTAAAACCTTGAAACAGTCTTCAGAACTGAAATAGACTCGTAATTTTCTCCCACCCAGAGCCCTAACCAAACTTACAAGTTCTCTAAATAAGACCTCGTTGTACAACACTTCAGACCTCAAGAACCAACATGGAAACATACTTCATATTGTGAGAAATCACATAAAACTCTCTTACATATCAAAAACTGTACTTGAGGACACGTCTTAAAACATCTAAAACAAAAAATTGTATATGGTTGGGCTTTAAATAAATTCTCAAACACACCTTAAAACATCTAAAACAAAAAATTGTAAGTTTCAGAGGACTTCCAACTCAGGGATCATGAGATTTTTTTAGTTATATTTTCGAGAAACCTTTCATTTTGCAACCACTTGATGGATGGGCAAAGTTCAGAGAAATGGCTGGTTTTTTGTTTATAGAACGTTAATAACTTGAAGATCAACTTGTCCAGAGTGGGTCACCCAATTTCATTGCATACCATGCGCTTTGGTAGAATAACGAAGCTAGTTATGCCTTGGGAGTATTAAAGCCGACCCTATATTAAGAGAAGGGAGGAGACCTATAATTGTCTACTAATTGTGCTAAATAATTCCATTGAGAAGCAAAGTGATAGGACAACTCAAGACTGATGTGGGGAAGCAAGCAAGGGATCTCAAATGAATAAGTGAAGCTCATTCAAGATTGAAGATCCTTGATGAAGAAAGAGAGTGCCACTGGAAGTTCAATTCATTTTATTTTCTCTTTGTTTTTCTTAAGATAAATGCGTAAGATGCATCCAAATGCAGGGATGACTAGGTATTGAAAATCTCTATCTATTTGATCACCAAAAAGCCTACAAGAACAATGCCTAAAATCCTCATTGTCAGAGTTAATGATCATATTAGAGTTTAGCACTGACTTAGGTTGATTTGTCATATTTTATAGGTCGACCAGTAGTTTCAAACTTCCTTGACTTTCTGTTGATGTTCTTGGGTCAGATTGACAGGTGATTTACTATTGCCTAGACGTTGTGGTTTGGTCAATCAATAGGTTAATTGTGACTTTCAACTATAATTGGAGCAAACATTTTCAGACGGCTCTATGGTCCTCACTCTCCAATAACAGCTATATTTCATTAGAGGCTATATATATAGTCTATTCCAAGGCCATGATTACATCATTCTAATAGTGCAATTTATTTTCCCTAAAAAAGAAAATATAGGGCAATTCATTCCATAGTTGTGTCTTCCTGTGTTGAGCTCTGGCTAAGTGCATGTACTTTTTTCCCCAAGAACCCACAGTGTCAATAGAAACGACTTGGAACACTTGCAAGCATATATGTAAATTAAAGTAGAAAAAAAACTAATGAATATAGAATTGTATGTAAGTGAGAGAAATTCACAAGAACTTACATCTTTAGGCCACTCATATATAAGAGAGAAGAAGTTGAAATCGTGGGTTGTATCAATGCCATCGACTATGTCACCAATAGTTGCAATGTATATTATAAAGGACGAAAGATATGTCGAAGGCTTGGACATTAAGGGAGCAAAAACCTTTTTCCAGAATCTTTCATGTCATGACTCACAAGCTCACTAGTATTTTCAGCAGCCACTTGATTTACAGGTGCTGGTTTGACAGATTTGAGTCCAAGCCCAAGAACAACACCCTTCTCCTGATTCAAAAGAACTTTTTTATCATAGTTGAATCCATCACCCTTTTGATAATTATTGTCAGCGTCTTCATCAGTAAGGGCTCTCGCAAGATTATGAAGCTTGCCTATATATAAAATAGATACTTGATATAGCAACAAGAAGAGTGCATACCTAGAAGCATAAAATACAGACCTAAGTTTCAAATGCATGGACAATTACCACTCAAGAATTGTCGCTTTCCTTTATGAGCATCATCAATCATCTGGTGTAAAATTACAAGAGCGCGCTGTCTTTGTCCTTGTCTGTTAGGATCCATTGATGGAGAAACAGTCATTTCTTCAGCTAGCATCTCCTGAACAATTGGAGCTCTATCCTAATAAAGATCAAGCCATGAGTAAGTTCCACAATCATCAGAAAGACCATGAAGTAGATTAGATCTGAAGAATGGTGATGGTAATCAAATACAGAAAGGATATCATCAGAAAACCAATTTACCAAAAGACTTAAAAGCTTAAAACATTGGGTTGTGGGCTAACAGTGTATATCAAGCTACCTTAACCCTCCCCCACACGCGGGCCTTTGGGCCACATGGAAAGAACTCCAGCGCAAATCAATTGGAAAAGGCAGGAGAAATTGGGGTAAACAAATATGTGTTTTAAAACTGACAAAGATGAGGCTTGAACCGAGAATCTTTTGAAACCTGATACTCTGATTCAATGTCAGAAAACCACCTTACCGAAAAGCTTAAGCTATCAGGTTGTAAGCTAACAATGTATATCAAGTTAACAAATCTCAACAACATGATATCACTCAAAGAACTTTCCAGTAATTGCAGGATGTGGATATAAGTTCATAAAGTCGCAAATATTTATTTAAAGATAAACTACACTAACTAAACATGAGAAATGGATAGTAATCATCAGACCAGAGTAGCTTAAAATCAGGCTGGAGAAAGGACATGCTTGATTATTCATTTATTCTCAATGCATTTCAATTAATTCTTTGAATAAAGATGCAGGAAATAATACAGGATTAAAGCATGGGAGTACAGAAGATGGAGCCACCCAAACCAAGTAGACAAATAAAGCTCAGAGTATGAACAACTAAATTGATAAAGTAACCCAATAAAAGAATAGCATTATTTGTTTCCACAATGTTTGCATAATTTTTCCAGTCTATTGGACAGACAATGCCATAAAAGGTTGGGTGAAATAAATTAATCCTAATTTTACACCAAAAAGAAATGATGAATTGTGCACTGATGTTAGCTGAGAAACAGAAAAACTAACCTGTTCCACTAGGTCATGCAGGCGCTGAAGGACGCGTCTAGTCACAGAAATAATCACAACCTCTTGAATTTGATCCCAATAGTTAGAACCTATCTTTGGAGAGCTTCCTGGATAGATCTCAGATAGCATACCCCTGGCCTGTTGAAATACAGAAAATGGAGAATATACCTCAAGGGAAACAATAGGCAAATTAAGCAAGAAAAGAATGCATGTAGGAAGATCTGGTCTGTAAATTGTCATCGGAAACAACCAAGATAGATGAAATATAATCATGCGTATGTTCGCCAAATAGTTAAAAGTGAAGGAACCAAAAAAAAAAATACAAACTTGCCTGATCAAGAAGTAATCTGCACATATCCATAGACCTGGCAGATGTTGCGGCAACATCAACGCACAGGAGAATCTGACAAAAAGAGAGGTTTCAACATATATTTACAAATTCATTACTATTTACAATAATGATGTCAACACTTACAGCAGCTAAAGGACCTAGCTGAGCGCGCAAAGATGAAAAATTTATGTCCTGTACAGCACTCATAGACCCCTCCGCAACACGAGATACTGCATCCTCCACCTGGAAAGGAACTGCTAGGTAAATATTTCACATTATTGTAAATAAGTTAAATGTTAAGATGCATCTGTGGCAAGAAAGTATATATTGTCTTAAGAATATCTAACAAGTGACAAGGTCTAAGTGTTGCATTATAAAAGTGAAGTGCATAGACTAAGATTTCCAGTGCGTGTAAAGCTAATGAGACTCATATCCGGACAGACACTTGGATTTGTGTTATGGGTTGGAGGTTAGGAAAAAAAACCAAGCAGGCTGGACTCATACGAAAGGATTTAAATAAGTTGTGTTACAGCATAGAAAGATACCCTGCATTGAAAGGTTGCCAAAGAATGATTCAGAAAGGCCATGCAAAATGGTAGAGACAAAGTTTGATTCTGTTGTATGGGCTACATTAGTCAAGTCAATATCTCTATCCAATATTTCCAATACAAAATCAAAAAGAGTTACTCATTTATAAATAACTGGATTAAGAATGTTTTATTTTAACTAAAGCAAATGCTACATGATATATAACACAACAAGTTGGACCATAACCATTTACAAGAGATGAGAACTCCATATCATATACCAATAATCAACATTATGCATCTTGTGTTTCCTGCATATCACTATCAAGGATTGTATTTCAGGCAGAGCAAATATCAATTTCTCGTCAAATTATAGACACACACATGTGTGTGTGTGTGTGTGTTTTTTTGGGGGTGGGGGGGTGTTGTGCTAACCATAGTATCCAAGATGTAGATGCTATCACCCCAAATCTAATAACCAACCTTACAAATTGAAATCCATGCTAGTACATGCGAGCTTCTGCACATGAACTACCTAGAGACAAAATAATGAAATGACTTTTTACATGAATTACCCATGCATCAAGTGCCCACGGAATTACTACAATGTGTGACAATCTTGATAAAGTTCATGCTCAGGGATGATGGGGAGTTGCACCATGTTATCAGATTTTTTTTTATTTGCTTTTTTAGTGCGTGTGGTGGGGGTGTGATGGAACTCTCTCTCTCTCTCTCTCTCTCTCTCTCTCTCTCTCTCTCTCTCTCTCTCTCTCGGTTAAAAAAAATCATGTGCTTCTTTCTCTCTCCTACCCATACATTTAAAGATTTTTTTTTTGTTTTAATCAAATATAAATATACACTTAGCAACCTTTAACATTTCTTTAATTGTAGAAGCCCATTTTAAATAAATAAGAATCTATCTACCCCTACCTCAAAAAGAAAATTTGAAATAAAAAATAAAATTAGAATTTATTAGTTCAAGAAATCTAGATACTTAGTCTCCCCCTCTTCCATCCATTCCGTCCATTTTAAATAAAAATTCCAATTTTTATCTCAATCTCATAAGAAAGCTTTAATGAAAAAATTCATTAGTTATTACAGAGAGATAGTCTCCCTCCTCTCTCAAAAAGTTATCCCTCCTTGAAAAGAAATAATATATATTAGTTTACACCAATTGAATTTTTGTTGCATGTGCATAGCACATCCAAAAATCTAGTAGAACGTTCAGAAACAAGACATGTTTGTGCCGTCAAGGTATGATTACACTAATACCAGATAAATGGAGTTTGGTACTCAAATTATCCTCACCGACTAAGTGGTATGCATGAGATCGTGCTTTAATGTTGAATAGCATGAAAGAAAAGACGAAATTGATGTCGCTGTGTATGATATTAGGAAACCAGCTAAGTAAAAGAAAAATAGCTATTCACCTATCTCCTTTAGCTATTGCTAAGGATAAGGAAGCTTCAGTTTTTACCAAGTATTTTATTGTTGATGGGGATAGGGAGTGGAATATTCAATTCAATAGAGTTATTGGTATGTCTCTTATTCCCACTTTTGTTGATTTAATCTGTTTTTTAAATACTTATCAGTGGTATGATAAGGATGCTATTTCTTGGAGATGGGCTTCTGGTCGAATTTCACAGTTAACTCCCTTTTACAAATTCCTTAATAATGGTGGGATTAAAGTAGCTTGGAATAAATTTGTTTGGCAGACTTTGAAAGTCTATATTTTGATGCGAAAGTTGTGCAAAAAGAAGTTGTTAACCGTTCACAATCTAGACTATAAGAATATTAGAGTTAGGAACAATTGTGTGTTTTGTAATAAACATAATGGAATTCACCTATTTGTTCATTGTCTGCATATTAATTTTATTTGGGAGTTTGGTCAGGATTGTTGCCCTATTAAAGGTAGGCCCAGCTCTCTTAAATCTTGATGGGCAGTCTGGAGAATAAAAGGGTGAGGAGATATTGTATGATTTGGGATATGTATATGATGGCTACTGTTTGGGTATTATGGAATGAGAGGAGTACTAGGCATGGTTCACAGTCGCGGTCTCAGCCGCCGACTCGGCGGGCACTGAGACGGATCGGTCTCGGCGACTCAGATCGATCTCGGACGATACGTGCAAAACGCTATATAGAAAATTCAAAAAATTCTGAAAAATCACGACAAATCTTTAAAAAAATGTAGATATCCACATTCATGTATCACATGTCCAAAACATATCACCTAGCACACTAAACATAAAACGAAAACATAAATACACGCGTCGTCGGTAGAAGTATATCAAAATACATGACAATATAGTAAATTGCACAAACACATTCATAAATACATGCTAATGTAGCTATTTCTATATTGAATTACGATGAGGCACAAAATCATCATCATAATCATCTATGCGGTAAGTAGACAAACCGATACTAGTGCTCGTAGATATCTCAAGTTGTGGTTTGTAGTCATGGACATAAGTCATACCATAATGTTAGCATGATGTCAAACTCAACATTTGCATGTGACCTTTAAGACTATAAGTTCCTCCATCAGTACTATGTTGCCCTCATTATTGTCATCATCACCATCGCCGCTATTACCGCCATCACTGTCATCATTATCATCACCATCTTCATTATCATCACTACTAGAACTGGATAAAACCCTCACATCTTCACCACTGCCATCATCATCTGCTTCTCTCATACCGCGGAGGGAGAAGAGGGGGGAGAGATCGGAAACAGGGAGAGAGGGAGGGAGGGGGAGGGGAAAAAAGACAGAGAGACGGGAGATGAAAAGGGAGAGAAAGAGAGCGGGTGGAGAGGGAGGGGGAGAGAAACAGAGGGAGGGGGAGGGAAAGAGACAGAGAGATGGGAGATGGAGAGGCGGAGAGGAGGAGAGAGCAAGTGAGAGGGAGAGGGAGAGAGAAACAAAGGGAGGGAGGAACATCATCTGGGGCTAGGGAGGAGCGGCTGACGGCGATCGGGCGGCTGCGGAGTTCAGATCTGAGCGGCGATGATCTGGCTATGGCGGCGATCTCCAAATCTGAGCGAGAGGTAATTTTTTTCTTTTTTTTCTTTATACCCGTTCGTCACAAGTAAATATACGTTTCGAGCTGACTCGGCCGAGAATCGGAGTCGACTCGGTCGACACGGCCGAGTCACGACCGATTCGACCGTGAATCGGCCGAGTCGACCAAGTCAACTCCGATTTTCGGCCGAGTCGGTCTCCTCTGAGTTGAGTTGATCGACTCGTGACTCGGACTCGTCTCGGAGCGAGCCGAGACGGATACGACTCGGCCGACTCGTCTCCGACTCGGCCAAGTCTTTGAACCGTGGTACTAGGATTTTTAATCATTCTGCGGTTTTGATGCTTCATATACTTGACTCTATGCTTCATTTTGTGAATTTTTGGGCAACTAATCCTGCTTTGCCTTCGAAGAAAAAGGTTGATACTTATGTCCTCACTTATGCTTGCAAGAGAAGCTAAGAAACCCTGCTCTAGTGAGTTCCCAAGTGATTCCTGGTATTAGTTCTCTTTCGTCCAAGGTTTGAAATATTAGCCGATTCGTATCGGAATCGGCCGACAGCTATATGAATTCGGTGCAATAAAATCAAAGGCATTGGAATCAGCTTGAAATCGGCGATATAATAACAGTATCGGCCAATATCGTTGTGTATCTGCCGATACGGGCGATATGAGGCCGATGTGGCGGCATTTCTTTTGCAAAAAAGAATAGAAAAGATAAAACCTGATCCCTCTTCTCCCTGCCCCCAAATAGCAGCCAACATGGAAATTAAATATAAGGCTTAATTCAAGAAGTTTTCCGGCAATGACGAGCTCGGATCTCTCTCTTGCGATGGCAATCTCCTCCATTAAGTAAAAAGTTTTGGTTTTTGTTTATAAAGTATATTTTTTCCTTTTTGGTCCTTCTTCCTCCTCTTTTTCTATTCAAGTTGTTATTGATGTTGTTGTTGCTGCTTCTCCTCCTTTTCTCTGCTCGAGTTGCTACTAGCGTGCTGCTATTGCGTCTTTGTATTCTCCTCCTCTTCTTCTTGTCTTCGTCTTCTATTCAGGCTGTTGTTGCACCACTTTCTTCTCCTCATTTTCTTTTACTACACGGGCTATTGTTACTGCATCTTCTTCTCTCTCATCTTCATCTTCTACTTGGCGGCGGCTGATGTGTCTTCTTCCTCCTCTCTCTTCAAATTCCATCAATTATTCTCAAAAAATTTTTTTACAAATTTTTAATTTTTTTTACCAATCCCAATATACCCAGAGATCCAAGACTATTCAGTCGATTCCGATACTAATAAATGTGAGTCGATTCCGATACCGATTCTGAGATTTCAAAACTTGCTTTCGTCCTCTTCCTTTATTTTTGGTGGTCACTCAAGTCAAGCTCTGATTTCATTTTCTGGAGCTCAGATGGCCAGTGAGGTAATAGGTTGATGATCTAGAGGGCTGGCTGGTAGGTTATAATCTTCTGTTAAGAGATCGCTGCTGACTTTTGTACTTGCTTATTTAGTTTGTCTCTAGGTTTCTTTATTTTGGGTGTAGCTTTGGGAACTTCTTATACTTGTACTTAAGGCTTCTACTTGTCTCTGTGTGTGTGTCAGAGAGAGAGAGAGAAAGAGATGGGAATCAGCTAACACAGGAGACAACTCCGTCCTATGTCACACTCAAAACTCAAGTTTTCGATTGAATTTTTCATATCCGACCGCATATTATCATCTTCATGTTCTAAGATAGACACATAAAAAATCACCTGATTTAGAGTTTGTTTACTCCATTTTCTTTGGGTTCAAACATTAATGATTTTTTAACAGTAGAATCAAATGGAACGATTAGATCAATGAGCAAACGAACTCCAAATCACTTAATTTTTTATATGTGTACATCTGATAATGTGCGGTCGGATCATGGTTGAGTGCGACATAGGACGGAGTTGCCTCCTGTGTGAGCTGATTTACATATTCCTCTGTGTGTGTGTGTGTGGGTTATCTCGGGGGGGGGGAATAAGAGAAAAATGATCTAGAATCCAAAAACATATTGCAGCAAAATCACGTACTAATAACACCCAATAAGCATGAGCAGAAAAGGAGGCAAAGTTGGTGGAATCTATGATGAAACTAGAGCACATACAGGGTTTGAAATAAATGGGAGAAGCCTAAATTGATGGGAAAGTGCCGACTAGTATGATCACAAAACAGAGAAATATGGATTCCCCAAGCATGATCTATAGATGAGTTGGAACCATAACGGCGTTGAATAATAACAATGGCCAAACCTAGGGGCGGCAGAAATTTGTATTTTATGCTTTTAAGGAGGGAAATAGAAGATGAACAATAACATTACAAAATAGAAATTGCCCAAATAACATAGAACTGTATTCTGGTGATGTAACTAGTAATTTGATGCATATCACATGATATGCAAAACCCTAATCGGAAGATGTGGCAATGAGATTTTAAAACCAGCAAAAGCTGGAATAAGGAATTGATGATGTATTATATTATAGATTTATCCCTTCCTCAGGCAATGACTATCAATTTTTGACTCAATAGATTATTTTATTGTAGACCTCATTTTCTTTTATCTTCAAACTCTTCCAACTCCACTTTTTTTCACTTTTATTCCTTTTTCATCCCTCTTCGTGTTCTTTTCTAACATTCCGTTTAAGAAATCACCCAAATTATATTTGTTCATCTTATTTACTTTCATCTTCTACAGTTAAGGTCATATATCTATCATTCTCTTAGGAATTTGAACATCCTTTAATGAGATTCTATCAAACATACAAGTTTACAATCATGGATTTCAACAAAGAAGACTATTAAGCTTTCTTAAAGCTACCATTTTACTTGCCTCAGTTATACAAGAAATGAACTTGTCAAAACTCTGGTTGTTTTGATTTGTTGAATGTAACAATGAGAAAGTGCAAAATATTCAATGAATACATTAAAGCCCCCATGCATGAAAACTTATGATGTAGCACGGACACTTCTATCAAGGAGCCGTATCGTGTCCGAAACGTGTATGACACGCGTGTCGGACACACGTGTCGTGTGTATTTTAAGAATTTGTTGTGCGTCCACGTGTCGTGTCCATTTCCATGTTGCCGTGTCCGTGCAACATACTTATCTGCAGTAATATAGATGGAGAAATTTTAATAATTATACCGATGCTCTTCTAAAAGCACCAGCCACCCATTCCGCAAGTTCAAGAGCAGCTTTATCTTCTGCAGGCAAGGAAAATCTGTGTACTGCCTCCTCCCCTATATCGTATTTTGCCCTTTGCATGCAACTGATCAAAGATTCCAAAAGAAAAGTAGTCAAAAAATCATGTTTTATTTAGCGATAAATTTTTATAATAACTTTCATGGTATGTATATGTGCCTCACTGTTGCTAGCAATTATTCAAAGACCATAGAATAAATCAGCAAAGGTACACAATTTCATGTCATTAGGAAATAGAGGAAACAATAAACAGGCAGATTAAGCATTGGGAGGACAGTGAGATTAAGTACTCAATGAGATCATTATAAGTACAAATGAACATACAGATTGGCATACTCTTTGGACATTTAAAGCTAGAGGTCACTTGGAATAATCATTTGTAAGGACTGTCTCAAGTAAACTAACTTGAACATCCTTACAGTTAAAGGTTTCCACAAAGATCATTGCTATGAGTCGTCGCACAAAATTTTGGTTGGAATAATGTGTTCTTCTGTATGGGGAAAATTACAGATGCATAACTTGCAAGTGGATCACAACCACATGGGTTTGTAAAGTGAACTGGAGATAAAAAGTATAAGGGTAACCCTATTTTGATTATCAACAATTAATCCTTATTTTGTCAACTGTGATAGTTTAAAGGTACATCACCATTGTCAACAGGGAATGGATGCTAGGTATATGAAAACCAAGCAACAAAAAAAGTAATTAAGGAGAAATACGCAGTCATATTCAAAGATGAGCATGCTGGAACTTCAGAAGGAATCAGAATGTGAACCAGAGTTGAGAAGCAGAAAGTTGGAGTGATCAAAATAGAATTGTTAACCTGGATGATTAGATGCATATAATAAGCAAACATGGGGAAGAAACATCAATCTTCCTCTGAGTAATAGAATGCTTGTAAACATAGAAAATAGGACAGAATATGTAAATACAATCACACATCTTCTGTTACTTCATCCAGTCATGTCAATTCAGCATGACTATACTTAAACTGGTGCCGACACACTAGGCCATGCAAAAGCAGGGACCTAACTGCTTAAGCCATGATGGAAAACCTAGCTTCACTTGGAAAATGATTCATGCATCATTGATGTGGCAAGACAGTAAGAACAATGATCACATGTGACAGCTGAAGAAAACATAACAGATGGCAATATCTGATAAAATGTAACCATAGCCACCAACCAGGTTTAGAATTAAAAGAGGATATTGAACACTACTAAGAATGGTATAAAAGGAATAAAAGTAAAATCAAAAATGTTAAGTCCCCTCCAAACTCACAGGTTTAACAATTTTGAAGGAGCAGCACGCAATATAACCAATGCCTCCTTCCAACTCCATGATCGTTCAGAAAAAGGCTGAAGACGCTCTAAAATAGACAACCGCCATTCCCAGTCCTCAATAAAATGCTTGATATGTGAAAGCCTCCATTCCAAGGCCTGCCTTCCTGCGGCTGCACTATCACTGTTCAACAAATGCTCCATTTCAGGCCCCACTGCTGGCACATTATGATGCAATATATCAAGTAGCATCCCAGAAAAAGAAACCACCAGCTTGTTTCCTCCTTCACTGGAACTACTCAGATCAGGCAGTTCCATAGAGGCCAAATGACTCCTGCGTGGGGCCATATGTGTCGCATCTATAGATACCTCATCCATATGCAGCAGTGAGGTAATGATGCTAACCACAAAGATCTGTATCAAAGAATAAATAGATAACAGAGTTGGAAAAAACAGATCCGAACAAGAATAAAACTTTACTTACAGATACAACTAGCCTAGGTTGATAAATTATAAATGACCAAGATGCAAACATGAAATTATATGAAGACTACCAAAATAGGATAAGAGCACTGATGAGATAAGTATGTAAGAAGGCCATGATCATACAAGAAGCCACATCAATAAGAGCCAGTCAGCTTTATAGACTCTAGTAACGAGTCTCAAACCATTCCAAGGACCGGTTACACTTTTTGTCAAATTAGTGCTTTGATATTCAACATTATGCTATATTTTGGTCTTATCCTCTTCTTTCCTGACCCCTTTAACAAAATACAGCTTCCATCCCAGGTTCCCAATACATAGCCGCATACCGTGTCAACCGGATAAGCTCAAAGTA
Source organism: Agave tequilana (assembly GCA_038442645.1). Taxonomy (NCBI): domain Eukaryota; kingdom Viridiplantae; phylum Streptophyta; class Magnoliopsida; order Asparagales; family Asparagaceae; genus Agave; species Agave tequilana. The sequence continues at coordinate 78,542 of JAVJIF010016468.1, forward strand.
TATCCTCAGATGACATGAAACCCTAACAACTATGATATATTCTTTGAAACCATCTTTCCCAGATTTACAACACTTCCTCCTCATAAATTTTATCTCTCCGGTCATCACCTATCTCTACTGCCTATAGCATAATATTCGCAATTTCACCAGCATTGTGAAGGTTTCCCTTTGACCGCAAGGGTCAAATAACTCCATGACAGACGCCCCCCCCCCCCCCCCCCCCGGCCCCCAAAACCAAAAAAAAAAAAACTTCTGTTTGATCCAGAGTGGACAACGCATTTATTGCCAATCAATTATGACTTGGAATAAGGTGAGGACCAAAAATTAAAAGTACCATAGAAGTTGTACCACTAGGAGACAAAGCAATCAAAGTTGAAAGCAGGAACTGGCAATGAAATTCATCAAAACAACCCAATTGATTAGTACAAAGCTTGATGATAGTAAGAGATATGGTCCAACTCAAATTGTACTGTGGAAAAAAGGTTATAATAGTGCCTGCTTAAGATTGGATTAAGGTTCAAAAGTCTACTTCATTCAGCGCTAGTAAACATATTGTCCTTCAAAATTATTATACCTTCAGTTGCACTATTTCATCCAACAATGACATTGACAAACAACTAACATTATGAGCTATGTATCAATAAGCAGTCCTATATATGCCACTAGAAATAATGGCAATACTATTAGTCAGAGCTTCCCATAGGCAAACTCCTAGTCTAACACTACCTCTCTACTCAAGCCATAACAAGGCTGAAGTGGAGTAAGCATGGGAAACTAATGTTGTGGCTCTCACCCACATGCAAAATACCTTTTGTTGTTTATAGATAAAATTTGACACTATAGTCAATCTACCAAGAGAGAGAGCATTGAAGTTTATGAAAGATAAGTGATACCAATCCTAGATGAATAAGCACTTTTCATTAAATGCGTGATTGTGAATACATTTTTTGACATGATATCAAAAAGGAGAGGAACAACCAAAAGCTATGGAAGTTATAATCACACTGATGCCTTAGAACATGGAAAATTGTATCGTGTATGGAAAATATAACTTGCAACCCGCTGCAGGATAAATGAAGATTTACAGCAAAAGAACGGAAGGTGGAAGTTTTATGCATCACGAACAAGCTTTAGTGTTAAAAAGAAAAAAGTAACAGTCACAGAAATACAATTTTAACATCCTGAGAAAAGAAAAGAAGCAATTTATCATCATGCTAACCTTGCGAGGAGTGTTACTGATAGCCTCCATGTGAGTCTGCAAGTCTTTCAAATATGACATAGCCAAACGGCATTGATATTCATCTCCATCACCTAGACACTGTTCCATGGCTCCCAAAGCAAGAACAGCCGATTCAAGAGCATACCGCATGTGCATTAGCTCAATATCTTGCATTCTATCAAAATTATCACCATTTCTTATCAATTTGGTAGCAGCAAATGATAAAAATCCGTAAAAAGCCAAAAAACATTATGACTAGAACCTTTTCCAGGCTGCAGATGTAGAAGCAATGGGCTGTAAGCTAATGACCTCAATGGCATCTTGGAATTTTATTCCGGGAACTACATCAAACAGGACCTACAAGATAACTAGCGTGTCAGAATCCTTGGGCAATAATTCCTCATCAGCAACTTCAATTTTAACTATGTTCTTTCAAAGAAATGAATATGAGAGAGATTATGATGTAATCTATGTATAATTATAAAGCCAAAACGAAAAAGCAAAATCTAAGAATATGCAGCTGTAGTGTTGGTGCATAAAATGACCACAAATGACGTGTAGATATAAATTAAAATAAAGAAAATTATGGGGGGTGTATTGGGTTGGACTTGGATAATTACTAGGATTTAAACTATGGTGTTATTGGTTGGAATTGATATTTGGATTTTGAAATCTAGCGTTATCACTTACCTCGACTCAGACTAAGAATGTACTCTTGCAATCTCAATTTCAGTCAAAGTATATAAGATTGAGTCCCACTTCCAAATCCCGTCCAAAGAAAAAAAAATTGTGGGCTGGGGGTTAGGGTTGGATTTGGCTCTCCCGCAATGCAGTAAGCCGCAGCGATGACAGCAAGCATCAAGGCAGCGCAGCAACTATGGGTGATGTGGATGAGCTTTTGCAGTGATTATTTGGGTTGTGTTGGCGATGTGGATGATCTGGGATCTGGAAGAACGTGCGGAACGAGATAGGAGATGAGATCTAATTGATCCCACTCTCTAATTTCCCAAAAGCAGAAAACACCCCTCACATCTTTATATTTTCTTAACAATAATTAGGATTGCGCTATGAACTTTAATGGGCATATATGTCTCTAAATTTTTGGAGAAATAATTTAGTTTCAATGATTTTACAATAAATGTGGCAACTGTAAATATGAAATCAAAAAGGAAATGTAGATTTAATTTAATTGTGATGAGTTGGTAGAGAAAAAGAACTTTGGTTGCTATGTGATTATTGAACTTTTACCTTTTCTTTTTGGTTGGGGTTGGGGGGTGGGGGCGCATGTGTGTGTGTAGACAAATTAATAATTATGAATGACTAATAGTAATTATCTTAGTGTTCATTATAAAATGATACTGATATTATTTCAATAAAAACAATTAATTAGTGTCAGGTTAGTATTTTAATAAGGCCAAATAATGAAGAGTGCCATGTCATCAAAATCCTACAAAATTATCTCAGCCCTAGTCTAAATTGTCCAAGAATCCTAGTGAAGCCAACCAAAAGTCCAAGTCCTGGGTTAGCCCAAGTCAGAGGCTAGTCAAAGCCCGCGTCCAACCCAAGAAATCCAGAACTCATAACACCCCTTTATCTAATCAGAAAATATATCTCAACTCAAAAGTAATATATGTATGTGCAGATGCTAGATTATATCTCCATTTTGTGATGCATTTCATTGAAATAGTTACAAGAAAACCATTTAGTGCTTAGGTATTCCAGCATTATAAAGTTCGATGTAGAAAAGAACATACTCACCCGCATAGGAGATTGAACAGCCAGTCGTTCGAGTATGAAGTTTTCTACAAAAGTGTCTAAATCCCCAGTGTCTTTCTCATCTTTAATATGCTCCTTTTGGCGAAACAGCATAGAAGCTTTTGAAGTCCAAGATCGGCCAGAATTCACACAAGCAACAAAGAAAGCAAGATCAAGGCGAAAGCATAGAAGGTCACAGAGATACTCCACGCACGATACCTGATATGTTTATGCCTATCAGTCACTCCACATCTTGAAAAGTCACTAATGCAGTGTTCCAAACAGTTGCATCATACATAACTGAAAGGGAAGTACCTCGTCAGTTTGCTTGCCATAGAGAGAATACTCTTCCAGCCTCAGTACCTGTGATTTACTTGTCCACAAAAGCTGCATTAGCTTTCTTCTTGCTGCTGTCTTACCAGACAACAGATCCCAACCCAAGACAGCTACTAGAGGCTGTAGAAGGGGAAACAGAGAGAGGACCTACACCAGATCAGTTGACATCAGTTAGTTTTAGAAGAAGCAACAACTTGTAATAAATCAAATGAAGGAACCACTGGGGTGAATGTAATAAGGGGGAAAAAAAAACACTTACATCACTAGCTTCTTGAAGCTGTTCCCTCCTAATAGCAGACAGAGCAGCATCCATGACACATTCCAGGATATGAATACCAGATATTCGTGCATAATGGTACAGTTCTCTCATGCAAGATCTCATTATAATGCTTCGGTGAGATGCATCATCGACATTTGTAGTGTTTCCTGAGTGTAATGCTTGCAAATACTTTTGAAGGGGGAGCGGATAAAAATTAGCTTCAGAAACCTTGTGTTGTTCTATTTCATCAGAGAGCATTTCATCCTGAATAACCTAAAAAAGAAACACAGGAATTTGAAAATAAGAATGTTTTATAAAAGCTAAATGACAAAAATTATAATTATAAGACAGCATGACCTTCCATATCTTGAACATTAAAAGGACCAGCTGCAACAACAGTAAGTAATATGTAAGGCACCACAACCACATGTAACCCCTTACCTTTCCATCTCATGTCTATGGAACAGATTAGCATGCTTGAATTCTTTATGTTCAGAATTCAGATTCACAGCAGATAATGCAATGCAACATCAAACTTGGTCAAACATTCAGCAGTGGTATCACGTCTATGAAGTGTAAATATGTTGATGATCTAAAATGAGAGCCATGTGATGTTGAACATCTAGTTACTAAATATAACAAGTTGAGAACCAACCAGAATATTCAGGACATATCTTTTAAAAAAAAATGAAACCATTAAGATGAGTATTTCTAAATATTAATAATTATTAATAAAGATAGCAAAACGTAGTCACATAAACTTGGGGATGCCAAATGCTACTTTCAAATAAATAAATAGTGCCACCAGGACAAGGGCAGGTACAACCGTACAAGCTCGACATTATCCATATCCATCTGAAACAGAACACCAGTTCTTAAATTATATATATTTATGCTTAATTGCTTATAAACACAATGTCAAACCCTCATGCCCGGCGTTTTGCTTTGAACCCTACAGCTGCTCTCTCCTGTACCATTACATGTCCCGATCAAAGCAAGACCCTCTTTCAAATGAGACCTTATAAAATCGTTGTGCTGTTCTAAATGGCAGCCACTTTACCAGTTAAGTTTGCCTCCACTAGAGGCTTGGGAAATTATTACTCCCTCCCATTTAAGTTTGCCTCCACTAGAGGCTTGTAAAATTATAACTCCCTCTCCCCAGCTACTTGCTTTATATTTTCTTTGGACCTTTTTAGCCTCTCACATCATCTTTAGAGGGGCAGCCTACTCCCTCTCATGGTTTCATTGAAGTTATCTACCAGTGCTAGAGTGTTTTTTAGATATTTTCTTTCTTTTATATTTTCTTTTATTTATCAGGGCAATGAGCCTTTTCTTTTTATCTATCTTCTTGCTTTATATCTACATTAAGGCTTTCTACCCGACAGGCTACTCCCTTTCAAGTGCCTTTGAAAATGAGACCCTAAAATCTGAACGTTTGATAACCAAATATTGTTCCCAAAAAGTTTCTGAACTCCAAAATAAAAGTTATGTGAAATTTGTTTAAAGCAATAGAATGACTGATTATGAAGCGCTTAATCAAATCTGACTATACATAACCAACATTCTATAAATTTAAACCTACTTTTCGCGAGTCAAAATCTTATTCAACTGATTATTTAGCTGATATAACCAAAAACCATTCAAAGTTTCAAACAAAATCTAATTCAGATAGGATCTCATTGAAGTCCCACAGGCACACACAATATATCCAGTTAGTTTACATTGTCACATATACTACATGCACCCATATTCTAGTTGCTAACGAAATGTGATTTCCTATATTAATTGGGCATTGACTGGCCTACTTTATTTTAAGATGTTTACTTGGTTGGAATTTTTTAGCCAAATGCAAATCTTTTCGCTTGTAAATCGACTTTTTCTTCCTTGTCGTCTACAATAGTTCTTAAGCAAGATTATTTTCAAGGTTGCTCATAGACAGGTCCCTCTCCACCTGCCAATTTGTCCAGATTTTCTGAAGGGCTCAGACTTTGCCTTGGCCAGAATTTCATTACTGGTACAGTCTTGACATCAAGACATTCAGTTGAAAAAAAAAAATCACTGATATTTTGTCCTCTTAACTTAGAGTTGCTCTCCTCGAGACTATTTTGATGGATGGAGGCTAGGTTGTTGATGGCTATAATGCTAGCTAACTAAAAATTCACAAATCAAACTAAATAGCTAGCCAGCCAGAAAACTGATAATTTGCAATTTGATGGAAAATGTCACTGTAGTGCATCAATATTATGATTGCCAAAAGACAGGTAGATCCAACTTTACAGGGATGAAATTTAAGGATAATTCATGCAATCAATATAAATAATAAAGAAAAAAAGGCTGAACAAGCTGGCAAGCTTATCTTGCAACTTCCTCTGTCAGAGAATTATGCCTAATCAGATAACATGGATTAACTGTAAGATTTATTCTCATAACTCATAAGTGAAACACACGTAGCAATAATTCACTCACATCTCAACATAGTGTTGAAACACAAATAGTGCATAACCTGACACCAATTAGAAACATATGCTCTAAAATTTTATGTAAACTTAAAGAACCCATCACAAAAATATTCATCACCTGAATTGTTTGCATTATTTGGTGGCAATCTGATGATTGAGCTTCAGTGTAAATCAACATCATTTTATTTCGAAACTCCTTCCAGCTTTCCGCATCACATGTATTATGCAGCCAAACCATCTTGATTGCATCTTGCAAAACCACCCTGCAAATAGTGTCATTCAGGAATTATCTAATTAAATGCCTAATAGGATAGGATGCTAGATCTCACCTGATTAACACCTGTTTAGAAAACAAAAATTTTGACTCCAACATACTATGGAACAATTAAAATGAGTGCGAGTACAGAACAACTAAAATGAGTGCCCTTAGCATAAAAACTCAGATTTCTATTAATCTAACATTTGAAGTAGCGCACGCAACCAAAGGTTCTCTAACACCCTACCGATATTCCCCTTTAAAAAACATCCTACAGATATCCACCTACTCAGTATTGTCCCCTAAATCCAATGTCACGTGAAATGCTAGAGCTCGAGAACAACCCCCAACCCACCCCGGTCTGCCCAACCACCCCTAGCCCAAATTAAACCTCTATGACCCAATCGCTTTAAGGCAGACAGAGGAGGCACTTGAAAGTAGACATATTAAGTAAAAACAGACACTTTCTGATAAATACAAATATGCTATACTAAATGACAATAGAGGCAGAAAATAGGCACTTTATAGTAGGCAACTGAAATCATGAAGTTATAGATTAGTTTATTGGTCAAGGAGGTAGAGAAGATGTGACACCAGTAAATGGAGAGAACATATTTTCCCACAGAAAATATGATTTAGCATAGTATATGACAAAAGAAAAATGAGAAGCTCTCAATAATATAAGAGTGGAGTTTTGAAGAACAATGATTAAAAAAAAAGTACAAGTGCAAAAGGGAAAACAACTACACATTTTCTTTTCCCTCCATACCAGAGATCCTAGACAATAATAAGGTGATCTACCATTACATAAGAATACTTTGCAGTCAACTGGACGACCACACTTAAATCTATATTAAAAATGTTAGAAAAACAATACAGAAAGCTTTTTCGTGTTAATATTAGTAAGATTCCATCCCAATGGTCTAGCTTTTGTAATTTTCTAATTTTAGACCAAAATCTCACTTAAAATTTTCCTGATGTTTGCATGTCAGAAGAATTCCAACATAGTTACAATTTCTTTTTGTGTTTAAAGCAAAATATTCCATAATATAACAATGTGAACTGGCTACTTTGCTTAAAGGAGAAGACAGCTACAAAAAGCATCAGAACAATAAGCTGGGAGACAGGGAGATGGTGGTGGAGATGCATCTGAATTAGTACGTTCATGTGAGATAAAGTCGAAGTGACATATCTGTAGATGGTTCCTATTTAAGCAAAAGGGTGAACATTTGAACACGTTAATTGAGAGCCTTAATAGGACATTTAGGAAAAGACATTTGCATTCACAAAGGTTATCTTGATGGATAAGTGTAAGATATGAAGTTTCTTGCAAGGGCTGTGATTATAAATTCTGAACTTCCACAATTATATAATGTCAATCCCCAAAAAGTTAAGCACCATAGACCTCCAATTTATGCCTTCTAGTCAATATTTATTTCTCACTTGAATCTAACATCTTTATGCAAGTCCAATTTAATTAGTTACCAGAAACATGCAAGGTACCTCGTGATGGAGATCAAGCCAAGACTTAGACATATTTGATTAGGAATATTAGTAGTCTTTTCTTTTATTAGTTTTTATTTTCTTAGTCTTTTAATCTTCTTTATTTGAGGCACAAGTAGTGCATAGGCCTCCTCTATTTATACTCTTGTAGCTCTTTTGCTTGAGAATCAATGGATTATTGAAATTTTTTTAGAGATTGAAACCCTAATCGGGTTCTTCTGGAATCTTTGTGTGAGAGACATGAAGTGGGAGAGAGATTCTCCTGGGTGTGAACCCCGAATCTAATTTTTGTGTGCAATGCATGGAGTGGGTGATCGATTCACCTGGGTGAGAGACCAGAATTCTATCTTTACCCTTAATCTCTATATGAGTTCATCTCTAATTTTCACAAACCCTAATTCTACATTTGTGTTTCCCTAATCCGACCACAAAACCTAGTTTTCCCCTTCCATCATGTGTCACCTCCATTTTGTAAAAGAAAAGAAGCAAAAAAAAAAAAAAGTTTTGTCATGACAACTATGAAAGAAACAAGGGAAATTCCAATGGCAAATGGTGCACTAGGGACCTAGAGACAAATGTACAATACAATTACAATGCTCACTACAGTAACAAAGGTTAGACAATGAGAAATGGTGACACATTGACTAGGTAAAGGTTTGTGAATGGTGGGAGTCGTGGGACCCAAGGATGTTGAGCAATTAGGTAACTACAGAAGGCATTGGATCAACGAAAGCTTGAGAGCTGAGCTAAATAGAAGCCTGAAAGAGGCTGGAGTATGCATGGCACAAGCAGAATATACATACAATAAACACAAAATGGAGAAGAAGACTGGACTAACACAGGAGGTTTAAGCATGTGAAAAAGCTGTGCATCAATGAAAATGAACTTGGCAAGAGTAAGATAATGCCTCATAGCCAAGGATAGTTATCTACATCAGAAGTTACGCACTGGATATAACATGTAGCAGCATACAAAACAAGAACACAAAAGCAAGTTCAAGCTAAAAGTTCAACAAGCCCAGACCGAAGATTCAGCATAAGGAATTTACCACATAAGTTAACATATAAACATCCTGTAATAGGTTAAGCATAAGTTGATGTAGCAAAACTCGATATCTGTCCCATTAATCTGGAAGACTGGATCTTTAACCCAAATGGTTCAGAAACGCAAGGAATCTTAAGAGAGCTTTGCATCTGCAGAAGCTCAACCGCAAATGGAAAGTAGCAAACTGCAGTCTTAAAGTTAGGGATCAAACTTAATGGTGGTCCACAAGCCAAAACTGAAAACTATGGGAAAGAGTAGCAATGCTGTGAACAAGCACAGAGGGCTACACTAGAAGTTATAGTGGTGATCTTAACCACTGGCGCAAGGGAGCAACACACAACAACAAACTGTGTCGAATAAGCACATTGGCTCAAGACAGGATGAGTAAAATGAAATTCTGCATCGTTGTAAGGTGATACAGCTTTGAATACAACAAATGATGATGTCAGGAGCCAAAATCAGTTTCAACGTTTCAATAGACACTCCTTACCTGCCAAGGGCAGACTCAAAATTTGCAACTAGCTTTTGCTTTGTGATATGCTTAAGCAATTTTAAGTCATAACTAGGATAGAAACTACGACAAGTAGTAGGATGTCATCAAGGCACTATAAACAGTCGATCCTTGTCCAAAGTTTCAGCAAGCCTCAAATTTATCACTAGGATAAAAAGATAGACCTTAGGCTGGATTTGGTGAAAAGGGGTAAGGAATCTTAAGGATGTTGGGCCCCAAGTTAGAGAGAAGAACTCAGGTACCAAGCGTTATTGCACATATGCATATGAAAGAAAAAGTAAAAATGACTCTTGTTTATATTGTGTCTTATAATGAATGCAATTTCCTAGTAACATTATATATAAGGGGAAAAGCATTGTATTTGACTCTTGGATGTATGTGTACCTCGAAGTTGAATGTACTTTTTAGAGCAAATTTAATCTCTCTTTCTCCTTCTAGACTTGTCCTAAGTCTAGGAGAATTTGGAGGATGCCAACTACTTTCTAAGATTATGGCAAGCCTCTGTATCCATAATTTCCTTGGCCAAAAAGTTGGCATTAAGTATGAGATGTTTGACGTCAGATCGATAGCCAATTGTTAAAGTATATCAAATCATTCATGGAGCCTTGCTTCATAGCCGACCCCATTTAGTTGGAAAAAGGCTTAGATGATGATGATGAAAATTATCATCTTAATTCTTTGTCATAGACTTTTCTCGTGGTCTAGAGGCGTCCGATACTCGATGGTAGCATGAGCTTAGATATTGTCCCTGGACAATTCCTTACCCACCAACTAATCAAGATTTTGTGGGCTTCCCTGCTATGGCATCTTCCTAAAAATTGGCACAAACTTGGAGGGGGTTGATACAAAATAGCTGGTCTAAAAATTGGCCAATACTTTGTAGGAGTTTGTTGTCCTTAATTGATACTATCCCATCTGATAGGAAAAGGCTTGGATGATAATGGCAATACTAGAGATGAAGACATTAGAGCATGCTATACAGAAGATCAGATCGCAAAAGAGATTAAGATGAGGAAAAACAGAAACGCCCATCCAAGAATAGTGGAAAATTTTCAAGAGACGGACCACTTTATTACCTTGTAAATTGCCCACATAATCTTACTACAATTTCAGTTTCACCCTTGTCAAGAGGAGAGAAATTTCTTTTAGAAAAATGAAAAGAAAACTGATAAGCTAAGTTGTGAAGAGAAGACTCTTTTGTGTCCATGACTTCATCATAATCCAGCATCTTATAAACAGCTAATGATAAAGCCATAGCATTATTAATAAAGGACTGATGATTTAAATTTATATATATTAAAAAAAATTGCCTCCAAAAACTTAGAGAGAAAAAAGGAGTTGATTGACCCCAGAAGATCCCCAACTCTAGATCCTATTCAACTTGAATCAATTTACAACTCTATCCAAACCCTAATTATGTCATTTGAGATTAAGCAACTTATCATGAAACCAAAAATGCGGAGAAGCACTTTCACCTATGAAGCACAAACACTTCAACCATGAAGTCATACCCGTATCAGACGTGTGAGCATGTCTGATACTAGTCAAACATGTCCTTTCAATTATTTTTTTTTAATTTAGGACACTTGTCAAACACTTCTTGGACACATGTCCTACAATTTTGTATACTAATTTGATGACAATTCATGTATGAAATGTTTATTCACTTTTATTACATGTTTCGATATAAAAAGTGAGATATATCCTCTATAAAATGTTGAAGATGATGAAGAGCCAAAAACAATTCCTTCAATCATAATAATTTTATGCTATCATCTTAATAGAAATTTGCATTTGGACTTTTAGATACAGGATGTGTCTATGTATGACTATGTGTGTCCATACTATCTCTTTATTATTTATCTATTTTCTAGTGTCACATTAGTGTGTCACCTTGTCCTACTGATTGAGAAACAGTCATGTCCCGTGTTCGTATCGTGTCGGAATCCTATGTATGTGCCCATGCTTCTAGAAAGTGGTACAAAAAGGATAATGGCACATGTATATCTGAATGTCCAACACAACTGGGAAACAGAGGCAAAAAAATTCATTCAAGTTTGTTGTTAATCTCCTCGGCAACTTTCATCTGCTAGAATCTTCTCCTAATTTCTTATGACAATTCACTATTTAGTTTGTCTCTGACACTCTAGTACCATCTCGATTTTAGATTTAATTTCACAGTAGACGAATAGTTTCCAAAATACTTGGAGATGTGGATAAATGTTCCCTTCGCATGTAAAATAGGCGTTGCAATTTACAAATAATGCTAAATGCTAATACGCAAGCCCGCCCTGGACCAGGGCGACCAGGGCACAAGCCCACGGCACAAATCCAGGAGGGGCCCAAATTATTTTTCATTTCTTTATACTATCCTATATGAATTTGGGCTCACAGTACAAATGAATGAAAAAAATAGGCCCATAGTTTTTTACCCCCAAAACTTTATCATTCTTTTATATTATCCAATTTTTTATCATTTTTTATGACAAATGCCCGGTGACTCTTCGTCTTTGCTGCTCGAGTTAATTAAATATGAAAATTGGAAATTGTTGCCTCTGCCTCTACCCCAACATCACAGTCTGCCGCCTTCGCATCGTCTCCTACTCCGACTCCGGCCTCCCAATACGATCCTTCGACCCTGGCCACTCCGCCGCCTCAAAATCTGCCAACAACGTCGCCCTCTGCTTCGAAAATCGCCCTCACTCATACCTCCTCTTTGAACCCCCAGCTCCTCCCTTCTCTTTTCCTCAGCTCTCACTTCCTCAAGCTCAGCTGCTGCACTTTCCATCAAATTGATCAATATATCCTAGGATTTTCCTCTCTCAAAACCTCTTCTTGGATGGCGTGGTGATTTTCGACGAGGCTATCGATCTCTTGATCTCGAAAAGCCCGCTCCTTGAGACCCTGAATCTGGATTTCTGCCACTAGATCAATCGGATCGAGATATCCTCTGCCCGAAACCCGCGCATCGAGAATATGAAGTTGTCCATCTGTAGGATCAAGGAGGCTGGCAGGGTGCTCATTGATGCCCGCGTCTTAGGTTCTTCGAATTTAATGAAAATGTTGAGAAGCTCGAGCTTTGGGTGCCCCTCGATTGATTGGGGCTCAGATTTCTGCTTTTAGTGTGCGAGTCGAAGGAGCAATGGATGGGGATTGTGTTGGCGATCAAGAGCGCTGAGCTTCTCTCTGTTACGTCTTGGTTCTTTCATATTGGAATACTTGCATTCAATGAATTGATTTGTTGTTGCAATTGATTTGTGTTTCAATTTCTAACCTTTTTCTTCTCTGTGTTGCAAGTTTGTTTTGGGTGAGAATGAAGGTGGTTCGTTTTAGACTAGGGGACCGATGTTCAAGAATTTGCCGGAGTTCCATGGGATGGTCATGCAACGAGTGAGAAGTCTAGACTTGCCATCATCTTCTTCCTCAGAGAATGTCCGACGCTCAAGTCGCTCTATATCAATGTCCATGTGCGTGTTGTTGTTGGTTAATGTTTCTTCTATTTGTGTTACCATATGGAACCTTCTTTTCTTATGTTGATTTATATTGGTTTGTGTTGGTTTTCTAACTATGTTTTTATGCAGGGTTGATGTATGAACATGAGGCACAACGAGTGCAGTTCTTTAGTGACCTTTACCATTTTGAAGACATCGACGCTGATCTTGAACTTGCTGAGCAGAGGCGGACCCAAAGGTGGGCTGGGCCGGGCTATAGCCCGGCCCATTTTTTAAATATTGTCTTAACTTTATTTTTATTTTTTGTCTTTTCAGATATTGTGTTAGACCCCCTTCTATTTTGGTTTTCTTTTAGCAAATTTATTACTAGTTTTACTCCTAATTTAGTGGAGAATACTGTTTTATTCTTTGGGAAATACATATAATTCATAAGTATATGTTAAAAAAAATTGCAGTCCACCCTAAAATTTATACCTGATTCCGCCCATGCTGCTGAGGGAGAACCTTCAGAACCTTCCAAGTGCTACGATTTATCGTCTAATGTTTTGTCCCATGGAGTTTTCATTAGATAAGGTTTTAACGAGACTCCAAAAAGGTTTTTCCTTATATTTTATAAAGTCTTATCATTTTAATAAAAAAATATTTGATGAAGAAAAGTGATTTGTGTAAATGTGATTAGTGTGTTTAGGGGCACAATTTAAAATTTTGCCCAGGCCATTGATTTTCCTGGACCGGCCCTGCTAACACGCTCTATTCTTCCTCAAAAGAATGACACAAGAAATGCATGAGATTTTTGATGTTAAAATATAGAGGACAGAAGAGTTTATTTGTTTCCTTGAAATTTACCACCTCAGCCATGACAGTAAGCAATGTGATAGGCATTGCTCCTCAAAATGACACAAGCCGCCTTGCATTGTAATTGTTTGTGAAAATTCTTTCCATCTAATGGCAAGAACTATCTAGAATAATTCAAACGCAGCCTGTCCCAGATTCTTGTTGCAACAAAATCTTAGGTGTTGCAACTATAGACAGCAGGGGGTAAGTAGAAAAATAAAAATAAAAAAAATTCAACAACCAAATACAAATACCAATAAAAATTAAATACTTTTTGGCAAGAACTCACTTGTACTCAGTCTTCTCGACTCCACGATCTGCATGAAGAAACCGAATGTGAGAAAAAGCTCTGTCCACATCACCCGCCTTCAACTTCTCCTTCAAAGCATCCAGATGTACCAATTGCACATTCTTCTGTAGCGTGACAAGTACCTCCAACTCATCAAAACCTGAACCTGGACCTGAGCTTTCTTCCTCATTTCTCAAAGTGAGGACGGGTTCTGATCCAATTCGATCAGACAACAATTGAACCTGCTGTTGTATGTTTGCGCATATCGCATCGAAAATCTCCGAATTTTCAATAATCAACTTCCACAGACTCTTCAATTCCTCCTCAGTAATCAAAGCAGTGGCATCAGCATTGCTCTTCAGCCTTTGCAAACCTAAATCCGAGAGCTTATTCAAGCAATTAGCATAGTCGCTCGAGGCTTTCGAGGACACTATCTGGATTAAGAGCAAGAATTCAACTTTCAGTCGTAACATCTCGGGATCGAATCCGGCGGCGTTCCCGAACTTGAGGAGCTCGAGAACGGAGAGCCACGCGAGATGCGCCGGGGAGCTGCAAGTGTTTGAGAAGAGGACGCCATCGATCCTTCCGCCTTCGAGTATGATCTTCCGCAGAATCGAGAGGGCGAGCTCTGGATCTCGCTTGCGCAGGCTGAGGAGCAGGGCCCTAAGAGGCTCGAACTGGCCGAGGAAGAGGTGGTTCGCGATGACCCGAGAGAGGAGCTCGATCTCTTTCTCCATCGTCGATGGATTAGGATTAGGGTTTGGGGTTTGAACGCGAAGAGGAGAACATGGGGAGTTCTTTGTTTCCCTCTCTTGCTCACGGCAGAACTGTCGCTCTGAGCTCCAGCAACAGACAGTTCTGGAGCCTCTTGCGTGGGTGGCCGATACAGGACCCGTCCATTCTCTTCATGCACGAATCTCTGAGCAGATTTTTTCCTCCTTTTTCCCCTTTTTTGGACCTTTTGGGAAAAAAAAATTTTTTTTTTTTTTTGGACGTACCTTCCTCTGGAAATTGATTTGTGAAAATTAATTATTTTGATTGATTTGCACAAAATTAAATTAGTTAAAAATAAAAAAAAAAATCTCTTGTGATTATCTACTTCTACTATTATAATTTATGGTTTTTTCTATATTGAAACCTAATTTTTTGATAATTTGACTCTTACAGTTAAAATATTTAAATTTCCGTTCTGACACATAAAAGAGAAATTTCTTTAAGTTGAGACAAAAACTCACTCCATGTTGATCGCTTTAATTTATATACTCGTATATCACCGCTATCGCTGAGAAACCGACCGATCGATCGATCGATCAAGATGAGGAGGCAGAGGGAGAAGAAAGAGGGAAGAAAATTGAGGTTCGATGCTGCTCTCTCTCGTAGATGAAGACCGACAGAGTTTCTATATGAGTCACGGGAGTAGGCCTGTCAATGGGTCGGGTTCGGGGCGGTACAGGTGGTACGAGATCCGGACCCGTTTACCCAAGAGGGTACCATACCCGTCTCGGTTATCCGCGAGTCCAGAAGGTGGGTTTCCATAACCGGACCCGCTGTACCCGCGGGTCCAGACCCGTTTACCCACGGGTTTCCATAACAAAAAAAAAAAAGATACATAAACAAATACAGTAACAAAAACACATGAAGAGAGGGGAAAAAAACTTTTGTAAAGAGAAAGAAAGTATGTTTTAATATCAATAAAGGATAAAATGCAACCAGGTGCAAGAGGTGAAGGGAAGATTTTCGATGAAAGACTAATAAAGGAAAAAATTTAAGGCAAGGCCCCCAGAATTTATATGGGAAAACACAATAATAGGATCACCCACTAATCAACCAACAGTCTTCAACACTTAAAACACAAAGAGATCATTTACTGATAGAGTCTTGAGCCTAGATTTCTAGAGTTTTAATTCTATTAGTATTATTTATATTTATGTTTTAAAATGGGTAATCGGGTCTGGTTCAAGTAAAATCAGACTCATCCCATTTAATAATCGGGTATACGGGTAAACGGGTATGGGTTCAGAGCAGCCCTTTGCATACCCGCTTAATCGGGTCGGGTCCGGGTCGGAACCCGACCCATTGACAGGCCTACACGGGAGAAACCTCACTTCAGTCGGTTTTGATGAAAATATATGTGAAATGCTTTTTTAAATTCAAATCAAACAAAATAACCCCCCATCTTCTCCGCTTTCTATTGACTCTCGTGTGTAATTTGTTTTTAATTCTCACTTTATTAGAAAAATAATTGATGGCGGGTATCTCAGTTTAAAGGAAGCTAGTTGTTGAAATCACTCAAACTAAATAGTCATCATTATTTACAAAAACAATCAAACCAACTACTAACTCTATATTTGATGCTATTTGAATACATAAACAGTAATAATAGAAATTATTATTTTCAAAAAATCATATAAAAATCATAATTTTATGAATTGTCTTTTCGATTCTCATTTCTTTTGGGATAAGCACACAGTAAATGTCAATTCGTAACAACATTTTTAAAAATTTATATTACTTTAGATAATCTACATATCATGCCTAAATTTAAATGAACAGTTATTTAACATTTGACTTTATCATTATTTTACATGTTTTATGGTCTTTGAGAATTCACAATTTATAAAACAAAAAACATAGTATTTTATATTATAGTCATGATTACTTGATAATATTAATTAATAAGCATAAATTTATAGTCCTATTTCATTTCTTTATTGTTTCTTAACACGGATTGCACAAGCACACAGTGTGTTAGTAGTTACATGGTTTTTAAAACCGACTACCTCTCAGCCCTTATAGTTGACCGTTCTGTTGGTCCAGAGGCCCATCATTTTAGTTTTGATGATGATTAACTTATGTAGTTATAGTTTACTAATAATCTTGTGATATTTAGTTTCAAATATTTAATCAAGATATTAGTCGGTGTTTAGCTTCAACAAAAGAGTTTTGAGGCTAACGCATGTAGATTCAAGAGCTCACGCGTCAATATCGTATCTAGCACTCGATTGGAGTCAAGCTCGTTGGATAGTGTTTGGATCGAGCCGACTTGGAGAAGGAGTCCTACAAGAAGATTTCGGTTTGTTTAGTTTAAGATTGTTTAGATCTTGTGTAAAGATAGATAGTACTGATATGCTCGAGTTCACATATACACGCAAGTTTAAAGCGTATTGGTTTTGGTTCTCTGTTTAACCGGTTTTGGATTTCATGTCAAAAATATAGGTATATATCATTATATACATAATGGATTCCATCCATATACAACATGCTTCAAAGTTGTTTCAATATCATGTTTTTGTATTTACATGAGTTTTTGGAGAAAACGGTTTTCCATCTCAAAAATTCAAGTATTGAAAAATACCGATTTTGATTTAAAGCCTAATTTTAATATCACAAAAATAGTTCAAATTGTTTATAATATGTATTGAATTTTAGTCACACATATTTGTATTTCAATGATCTTATAAGAACTTATTTTTGTGGAATTTATGTGATTTTATGATATTTAATTGAAGTTAAAAAGACAAGTTTTTAATCCTTATAAACTGTTAGACCTGGCCTTCTGCCGGTCGACCGGACGGTCGACCGAGGCAGAAGTCGGTCGACCAGTCCGGTCGACCTATATGCACAAACATGCACAGGCCAAAAGTCTGGAGGGTCGGTCGACCGCCAGAAAGCTCTGCTCTCTGGATCTGGCCCCAGTCGATCGGGCCTCGATCGGCAGAGAGCTTCTGCCCTCTGTTTCCAGGCCTCGGTTGACCGGGCGGTCGACCGACAGCAAAAAGTTTGTGCTGTCTTGACCCAACGGCTAGTTTTTTGTTTAGGTTATAAATATCCATTCCTTTGGGCTGTTTTGATTAACAATTTGAAGAGCAAATTTTCCTATCTTTATAAGTGTTTTAGCAAAAAGTTTTCAAAGAGTTTTTGGGTTAAAAAGTTCTATCTTTATTTGTTTTAAAGGGTGGAAAAAATCAAAGAAAAAGAGAAGTCTTTATGAATTATTTTTGATCTTCATTTCCATTTAATCCTAATAGTTTTCTCAAGTATTTTCTTTGTGATTTTGATTTTCAAACTTTTTATTTTCTCACACTTGAGCTATCTATCTATCCTATCTGTTAGAATCTTATTTTTTGAGGAGAGTTGTTTATGATCGTTGTGATCACCAAGAGTTGTAACCTTTTCATTGCTTTGGCTTTGAGCCTTTCCCTCTAAGTGTAGAGGAGGTTGTGCAATTGGGTTTATTGGTATCCCTCTAAGTGTAGAGGTGATTGTAGAGGAGTTTGGTTTGGTTGGTACCCCTCTAAGTGTAGAGGTGATTGAGGTTGTTACTTGGCTTTGTGCCTTATCCCTCTAGTGAGAGGTGATTGTGTTGGCTTAGTGCCTTATCCTATTTTATAATATCGTATTAATATATTTTTGTCAAAATATTTATCTAGGTTTATTAATTATTATTGATAGTTGTTGTTACTCATTAATATCCTTATGATAATTATTATTATTATTGTTATTATTATTTTCTGATAATTGTTGTTATCATAACTGTTTATTGATATTTATGGTATTCTTTTATTCCTATCTCAATTTCTTTTCCGATTATCCTTTGATTCATGATCCATGTTCTTACCCATCAGACCATTTTTATTTTTCCCTTTAGCAAACCCATTAGCAATTACCATGCCCATTATCAACTAAACCCTAAACCAATAAACCAACTCCAAATTCTCTCATATGATAATCCTAACTAAACCCCCCTTAATCTCAAATCTCTTAATCATAATCCTAACAACCCCTTATATAATCTTTTCCTATCTCTTTTAACCAAAAACCAAAATCCCTATCTCCTTCTTCTACATGCGCATGCTACCGCATGCCTCCACCGTGCCACCAACTCTTGCTCTCCTCCTTGCCCATGGCCACCCGCTCCTCCCTCAGGCCAGCGCCCTCTGTTGGCCTGCCCGTTCCAAGTTGGGCTGTGATTCTTTGGTTGTTGTGTGTAGGTCTAGCTCTCGATTCTCTTGAAGCAGAGGGCACCGCGTTCAGGCTTGTTTTACAAAGCATCGAAGACCTCTCCCTTGGCAGCGCACCATCTCTGCGACCTCGTCGGCAACACCCCAGAGAACCCGCAGATCCCCCAACCTCCTTACGCATCATGCCGAGGCCGAGCCACCATAGCACCGCAGCAGCACGCATAGCTCACTCGAATTGTTCATGGCGTCTTCGAGCTCTGGAATTGACTACAACGAGAAAGAGTATATCTTGAAGAAGAAGAGTTCGGTTAAAACGTTGACGAGCTCGAGTGCTTCGATGATTTCACTGTTGCTTCTTCATGGGAGAGATTAATCTCGGACATAGAAGTTGGCTGTAGGCAATGGCTGGTTGATGGTTTAAGGAGAAAGCTGTCGGATATTTGGGTTCTAGAAGGAATTTATATAAGGTCAAGTGTGAATTGAAGTATGGTGCAAAGTTAGATTGCATTATACTACTTGAGGTCTATAAAGATGGCTAAGCTGCACCCATTCTTGGCTGGCTCCAACAACGCACCACAACACTCCTCTCCAAGCCTTCAACCTACAGCCATGGACGTGTCTCCTTGCCGGCACTCCCCACGGCAACCTCCGAGACTCTTTTCAGCGAGCTCCGCGAGCCCCTCTGGCAACCCGATTCCCTCTGCGATAGTCCGATCTTCTCCGCGGGCACTCCGGCTATCCATCGCATCCTCCGCGGCCTTCCCCCTCACCGCCGGAGCCTACATCGGCGCGCCGCAAGTTACTCCATTGTGTGAGTGTTTCTCTCCTTGCAGTTTTGTTTTCAGATTGCTGCAACTTTTAAATCACATGGCACGTGGTGTTCTATGATGTTAAAATTTGAGGGTTGTTTCTGTAGCATGTAATTTGCAAGTAGTAAAGTGTTAGGTTATCACCATAAAGCTCAAGTTTTCTTTTGACATTCAACACTACTGTGAAAAGATGCATCTTTGAAAGGAAAAAATATATATATACGGGGATGTGACGTAAACCTATGTAAATTAGGAGGTAGAGTCGAGACATCCTGAAACCTAATGCTGATAACACATTAGATAACCACTATCGTCTACACCTAAATCTCAAGCTTGGGAGTCGTGTGCTAACTAGGCATGTTGAAGAATCTTAGCATAAAGCAAGGAAGGTGGAATGATATGAAACCCAAATCTTGTTCTATGGTTTTACAGATCATGCAAAGTTTTTAAAGTGGTCTGTGGGAAGATTATATGAAAAGCTTGGGTACCAAAAAAACTAGAGAAACATAGTAAACTTCAAGACTATTATTATAAGAGAGCTTTCATTAGACAATAGAAGGTTGTGTATTCAATAAGTAACTTATATTTGTTATATTGCACTGAGAGGTGCCAACTTGGCAATGCTTATCAGAAATGTAAGTCTTCGAGAAAAACTTCTAATCTAAGCTCAAGTCTGGAAGGTGTCTAAGGGTTCCAGAAAATTGAAATGTACTGTCATATTATTTAGATAACCTGTTAAAAGACTTAATCACACACAAGGCAGGTATATTAGTCGACTTGCCCCTCCTATAGTCGACTTTCACTTGTTATAGTCGACTTATCCCTTTTTACTAGTCGACTAACCCAGTCAAACCTTCTATGCTAGTCGACTTGCTTCCGACTCTAGTCGACTATCTTTAGTTCTGACTGTTTCTATATTTCTCATGGATTGAAGACTTTACCTTTTAGTTATGATCTTGGCTATAATTGGATGGATCTGGTTTTGAGGAAAAGGTATTGATTGAATTGACCTGACCTGATGATCTTAGATATTTATATCTGATATGTTGCCGACTTTTGGGACCTTATGTTTGACCTTGATAGAGTGAGAGTGTGTGATAATCTTGATCGCATTGAACTATAAGGATTTGATTACATCTATCAAGACATGTAGTATTTTATTTATTGGGATTTGGATATATCGGTGACTCAGAGAACATATATATCGATGACTTGAGAATCAGAGTAGATTGATAGGGAGAGACTGATTATTGATATATTGAGACAGTAGTTTATTGTACCAGATTAGTGATGCGGATTGATATTTGATGTTCACGATGATTGTATAGAGACTGTTAGTTGATAGATTAGTTACTATTGTATTTTAGTCAGATGGATATGAGATATTGACCGGTTCTAGATGAGACTGTCTATTGAACAATATCTGAATTCGTTATTGTATAGATTCATGTTATTGAAAGTTATTGGGAAAATATTGTCGGATCGTAACATATATACATTGTTCTATTGTTCTACCATTTACACGGTAATATTGTTCACATTGTTATTGTTACATTGATACTATTACTGTTACTGTATCGTTCCAGTAATTGAAATAACATGGAGATTGATTGTTATAAATAATAATGTAAATTGACAACTTACACTGGGATTGGAGAAATTGATGGAGGAGACGGCGTCTGTATTTTGGGTAGACCTAGGATACAGGTTGCGCAGCCGAGATACGGTTCCACTGCAGGGTTCCGGGGGATGACTGACATCCCGTATTGTTCATATTGTTATGGTTATTGACACATTGTTATTGTTATTGACTACCTAGCGGTAGGACCTGATTCAGCGCCAGGTGATTGGGCCATGGTTCCGGGTATGTACGGAACCCACCTAAAGTATGGACAATGTCTCTTCTATTAATTTCAATAACTTAGAACGTTGATTGACACGTGTGATAGGCTTAGTATGAGATGCGTCTATTACATGTGGCAATTGGTGTTCGCTGACATAATTAATGATGATAACTGTTATAATGTATTATGACTGACCGTAATCACCTGACTGTATATGTATATAATTATGATAGACATATGATTGTACACATGACCAGATTTGTATACCAGACATGTGACATATGCTATGTTATACATTTTGACATTAGTTGTTTTATTTTGTCATAAGATCAGTTATATATCGTTCATATCTTGTTCTTGATTATCTTATTATTCTTCATTTCAGTTATCATGTTTTTATTACTTATGTTGTTATTATACACGAGCACCTTTCTCTTTACACACACACTCATTAGGTCACTTTTGACGGCCCTGGATTCGCATATTCAGGGTTTTGGGCATCTTCTTATATTATCCAGGTGTTCGTGTGATCGAGCGCTTCGCGAGAAGATTGGAGTTTCTCCCTTTTGATTCTGGTATTCTTACCTCTTATTATTCCATTTCTATACTTTTCTTGATTTCATGTATATCGGATTCAGTCTTTATTTCAGTTCTTTTATATGATATCATGCGTGGGTGCTTATATGTAATATTGCAGTGATCATTGATATATTATGATTTAGATTTATAAGCTGTTCAGGTCACTTTAGGCTTAGCGTGTATGCGTGGGGTATTTTCCTCGCGTATATACGTCGCTGACTCTCATCACGACTCCGTTTCCACGTATTTTGGAAAGCGGGGCGTGATATGTGCCATGAATCACACACGGTTGGAATCTATGTTTCACAAGAAACATGTTCCTCTTATGCATGCACACAAACCACGGCATACACATGTTTCTCACGTTCATACACATAACACCATGTATGCTCATGTGTACACATGTACACATTGTGAGCGTAAGGGTCACCTTGCAAAATTTATTGTAATAGATTAAATAATTCAAATTTTGCAAATAGATTTGTTTGGCTTAGGAAAGGTGCTAACCCCCATGGACCCAATAAGGTATGGGCACCAAAAGTCGCTCCTATTTTATTTGATGTAGGTGTGGGCTCTCACTTGACGTGAGAGTATTGGTGTCTTAATGGTGGATGCGTTCCGGGCTAAATGATGACAAATTTTGGATGCATCACTTTCAAGAAAGTTTGGTGGGAGGACCACCATGGTTTGAAGACTTAGAGATTAGCCCTAATGATTTTGGTAACTATACCTAACTCCTATTTAGTTTATATGCCTTCATTATTAATTTTTAGCATGTTTTATTTTTCCAATGATTATTAGATTAAATGCCACGATAATTAGACTTATGATATACATATGCAGTATTTGAGATACACCCATATTTATATGGACTTATATTTTTCTTTTCTCACTTTAGTTTAACTATTATGTATGTCCTAATTTAAAACATGTGCATTTACATAACGATTATATTAACTTATGTTTTGTTTTATGCTTCGCGTTTTGACTACTTGTTTATATGTAGTTTTCATTAAAACTTGTGTATATACTTGTACAACTAATGAGCCATAATTGATTTTTGTATGTTTGTGCTTATTTGTGCATTTGTACCTATTAGATGTACTAGTATAGCCTACTTTTGATGATTAGTGCATTTCAACTTATATTCCCTATTTTGTACATGTTTTTAATGATAAAGTGTTTAGCTTCATGTATATATTAATTTTGTCAGAACTTTAGATATACATGTCTATTCTAAAGTCACTTGCTTTTCATGCAAACTTTTATTATGGACTCAATTGTGTTTGGGATATGTATGCATATTTCTAGTTTAGACTAAACATACATATACCTTGAAGTATATTTAGTTTTGCTGATTTTCATATTTTTGGTAAGGATTTTCATATTGAGCTCAAATGTCTATTTCTATGATTATATTTTTCACATAATTCGTGTACACTCACTTTACTTGATGTTTTCTCATGACTTTATTTTCATGAGTCTTGTATGTGCTTTATAGAATTTGAGTGTCAATTGTTGAGTAATTTTCTTGTCTTCATGGATATATTCTTGTTTTATTCTTTACTTGAAGAACTTCGTACTAGTTTTCAAGATTATCATAAAATTAGTTGCGTATTTCTTCATTTTGGAAGAGTTTTCAATTATGTTAAAATTATTTTCAAATCCTATTTTTGAAAACCCCTTCCTATTTAAGGGTGGATGGATGAGCAACCATACCTTGTATGCTCAAATTGAAAATCTTTTTAACACGTGCATGAAAGGGAGGTAGGTATGAGTTTTACACTTGATCCTCATTATATTTTCAATTGGTATTACAATTGATATTTTTATTTATACTCATGTATGTTTTCTATATATGTATACTTCAAATAGTACCAATTTCGATTGGTATTTACATTTTCATTCATATATATATGATTTGATTGTGCTTACATTATCTTTACATTTTAAAGCACAAATTATGTTTATACTAAGCTTGATTTACTCTTTAATGACAACTATTTTTCAATTGGTAACTTATACAAACTTATGCATTGTTTTCATTAGTATTTCATAGAGGAGGAGAAATATTCATGTTTTATCTTTCAATCGGTTTTTATTTTCAATTGGTATGTTACTCCCAATTTTTATGATGAAAAATATTTTGTTTTGGTATATGCTAACATTTTCAATATTGGTATCAAAAATCTTAAATTAGTATCTATATTGATATGAGTTGTATTTACTTAAAAGTTTAGTTTTTACTTTCAATTGGTATCAAAACTTACAATATATATATATACTTACAATTGGTATAAAAATTATAATATATCTTCAATTGGTATTAATATTTACAATTAATATAAAGATTTACAATATATATATTTCAATTAGTATCAAAAACGTATAATGTTTCATTTTATATTGGTATCAAAAGTTTACAAGATATTTTCAATTGGTATATTTTGGTATCTTAAAGATATTGTTTATTTTAAATTGATATCATAAATTGGTATCATAATGTTTTGATATGTATTGCTTATATGTAAGGGAAGCTTAACATTTTCTCTATATATAGATTCATGTTTAGTGTATTTCATATTCAGGAGCTTGACCTCTCTTCTTTATGTAATACACGTATGTAGAGGGAGCTTCACACCTCTTTTATGTATTGTATACATGCTTAATGTGGTTAGGATTTAGTCATCTCTTTTCATGTAAATGCATGTATATAGGCGGAGTTAACTTTACGTCTCTCCTTGTCATGAATGTATATCGCATATATAACTTTATTGTTTGATTTGACAAAAAGGAGGAAAAGATTTTCTTTTTAGAGTTTATTTATGCCTCTTTGTTGATGATTTGACAAAAAGAGGGAGAAGTATTTTGGAGTTTTATATATGCATATCACTAGTCTAATTAAATATATTGGAGTTTTATATATGCATATTTTATATTTTGGAGTTTTATATATGCATGTTTTATATATCATGTTTTATATATGCATATTTAGTATTATGGAGTTTTATAGATGCAAGTTTATTTTTCAATTGATATCAGAGCATATATGTTTTGTTTATGCAAAAAGAGGAGAAGTATTCTTCATTTATGCATATTTGTGTTGAGCATTCATTGAATATCTTTATGTTTATTGTAATGCATGAGCTAAGGGGGAGCTTTTATGAAGCTTAACTTTAATCCATGCATATATACCTCCATGAGTTTTGTCGTCATTAAAAAGGGGGAGATTGTTGGCCTAGAGGCCCGTCACTCTAGTTTTGATGATAATTAACTCATGTAGTTATAGTTTACTAATAATCTCGTGATATTTAGTTTCAGATATTTAATCAAGATATTAGTAGGTGATTAGCTTCAACAAAGGAGTTTTGAGGCTAACACATGTAGATTCAAGAGCTCACGCGTCAAGATCACATTTAGCACTCGGCTGGAGTCAAGCTCGTTGGATCGTGTTTGGATCGAGTCGACTTGGAGAAGGAGTTTTACAAGAAGACTTCGATTTGTTTAGATTAAGATTGTTTAGATCTTGTGTGAAGATAAACAGTATTGATATGCTCAAATTCACATGCACACACAAGTTTAAAGCTTATTGGTTTTCGTTCTCGGTTAACCGGTTTTCGATTTCATGTCAAAAACATAGATATAAATCTTTATATGTATATTGGATTCCATCCATGTACAACATGTTTCAAAATTGTTTCAATATCATGTTTTTATATTTACATGAGTTTTAGAGAAAACAATTTTCCATTTCAAAAATTCAAGTTTTGGTAAATACCGATTTTGGTTTAAAACCTAATTTCAATATCACAAAAATAGCTCAAATTGTTTATAATATCTGTTGAATTTTAGTCACACATATTTGCATTTCAAAGATCTTATAAGAACTTATTTTTGTGAAATTTATGTGATTTTATGGGATTTAATTGAAGTTAAAATGACAAATTTTTAATCCCTATAAACTATTGGATCTAGCCTTCTGCTGGTCGACCGGACGGTCGACCAAGGCAGAAGTCGGTCGACCGGTCCGGTCGACCAATGTGCACAAACGTGCACAAGCCAAAAGTCTGGAGGGCCGGTCGACCAGGTCGGTCGACCGCCATAGAGGCTCTCTGGATCTGGCCCCGGTCGACCTGTAGAGAGCTTCTGCTCTCTGTTTCCAGGTCTCGGTCGACCGGGAGATCGATCGTCAGCAGAAAGTTTCGGCTGGCTTGGCCCAACGACTAGTTTTTAGTTTGGGTTATAAATATCCATTCGTTTGGGCGGTTTTGATTAACAATTTGAAGAGCAAATTTTCTCATCTTTATAAGTGTTTTAGAAAGAAGTTTTTAAAGAGTTTTTGGGTTAAAAAGTTCTATCTTTATTTATTTTAAAGAGTTGAAAAAATCAAACAAAAAGAGAAGTCTTTGGGAATTATTTTTATCTTCATTTCCATTTTATCCTAGAGGTTTTCTCAAAT
Source organism: Agave tequilana (assembly GCA_038442645.1). NCBI lineage: Eukaryota > Viridiplantae > Streptophyta > Magnoliopsida > Asparagales > Asparagaceae > Agave > Agave tequilana. The sequence goes on from JAVJIF010016468.1 coordinate 105,111, forward strand.
ATTTTTTTTGTGATTTTGACTTCCAAACTCTTTATTTTCTCACACTTGAGTTATCTATCCTATCTATTAGGATATTGCTTTGTGAGGAAAGTTTTTTGTGATCTTTGTGATCACAAAAGTTGTAATCTTTTCATTGCTTTGGCTTTGAGCCTTTCCCTCTAAGTGTAGAGGAGTTTGTGCAATTGGGTTTGTTGGTATCCCTTTAGGTGTAGAGGTGATCGTGGAGGAGTTTGGTTTGGTTGGTATCCCTCTAAGTGTAGAGGTGATTGAGGTTGTTTGACTTTGTATCTTGTCACTCTAGTGAGAGGTGATTGTGTTGGCTTAGTACCCTATCCCTCTATTGTGAGTTTGATCTTGTGTGGCTTAGTGTCTTGCCTCTTGTGTTGAGGTTGTATTTGTTGGAGAGAGAAGTTGAGTACTCCCAGTTTGTATTACCCAAATCCTCAGTGGGGGTTCCCTATGTGGGAAGTCCTGTGTGGACGATATAGTGGAAATCCTTTTGTGTGAAGGCGGGGACGTAGAGCTAGGTGCTCGAACCTCGAAACATATCTTTGTGTTTGTGTTTGATCCGTTTTCTCTAACTCTCTTTTATACCTTGCATTATTTCATATTGTTCATATCATACTTATATGCTTGGTATTGTTTGTGTGTCTCACTTGTGTTGAACGAAGAGAGCTTTGCATAGCACCTCAACTCTTATTTAGAGAAATTTAGAGGAGATAGTCCAGAGCTCTTCACCGGGAATTCGACTACACTCTTTGGTTACATTAAGTATGTTGCAATTTAGTTTTAATTCCGCATCATTTGTCATTAGATTAGCCAAACATCTATTCACCCCCCTCTAGGTGTACTTACACGTTCCAAAACAGTTCACTGTTATTTACAAAATGCTTAAAAATCTACCTTTTCTTAGAGCAAGCTCTTTTGCATTTTAGTAAGATTGTTTGGTTGTAGGGAGACAGAAAATACTATTTCTTTTACCCATATAATTCTTATTTGCATGTGCACACGTCTAAGTTGGATCCTAGTTGGGGACAAGTAGTCAAATGAGATGGACCCAACTTTATTGTTAAGAAAAAAAATTATTACTAGTATCTGGAGAGTTTTTTATTATTGTTTTCTCTCCTTCCATGTTACCAATCATTGCGTCTTAGTCAAGATAGCTCATTAACGGTTATTTCGCTGTTATGGATATCAAAAAAAGGCTGCATTATCTCTGCTCATCTTGAACAGTTTCAATGTCGCCAATGTTGCTTGTCACTGATTCAACATTGTTAATGTCATTTATCATCAATTGTGTTACCATTTACTCGACATCAACGCGCGAATTGGGAGTTTTTTTTGAGTGTTTGGGAGTATATATGAATCACTATTTGATTTATGTTTACAATTTCCATTTCATTGCAGAGACAGATAAGAGGAAGGTTGGGTGGGAGATGCTTTTCCATCCATTGCAAGACAAGAGGAAGTTTGGGTAGGAGATGCTTCCTACTATCCATGGCAAAATGCAGTGTAATGCCTCGATCTCGCAGGTACAGAGACGTTATTGCGATGTATATACGTAATTCGAAAATATCCTCACATATATATGCTAAGCATCAATATAGGCAAGAATCGGGTACGGAAGTACGTGATGCATTATACATTCCAACATACGAGTATGATTACAAAGTTATCACATGATGTGACACAATATTACAAGAATATTATATCACTGATAGGCGCAAATGCGAGAATACAAAGAGATATACAATTATAAACTGTACAAAAGGCGTTCATGAGTCACAAAAGGAAAACTCGAGAGCCGAGAAGATGGCATGGAAGGATAGGACCTCAGACGACCTGCTGATGATTCACGCTTCTACTGTGCATCTCTGATGAGCAGCTGGAAGAATCCACGAGCTTCAAACTCTGAGATCTGAACGTGCAGGTCCACGGGAGTCAAAACTCCCTAACGAGTGGTGCGGCGAATGCCAAGTAACGCACAAGGACAAGCACACGTGTATCGATAAATCTGAATCAAAATAGCGTGTATTGAAAATCGTGTCGTGAACGCAAGGATATAAAAGCAGACAAGGAGGCAGTAAAAAAGGTAAATGTAGCAAAACCAGTTGTCCTCTTTACTAAGAAAACATCATAAAGATCGATAGAAAATTGAAAAAACCGATAATACTGAATGCAAGCAAATTCAGTCATACAAGCCCAGGCCACGGTTCCATGAGACTAGTACGTCAAAGTAAACATCCAGACAAGAAATCTTTCATCTATATACATTTATCTCATGTCACCGTAATCCGAGCGCATGCAACCAGAGTTGCAAAATAACACAACGAATTGCATATTAGCATCTTATTATAATTGGAGCCGTCTAAGTTGCATGTGTCCCATTCCACATACTTTCACTTATAACTTATAAAGCCAGTTATTTGAAAACCGAAGGAGATTGATATATCATATTTATAGTGGGTCCCGCCTCTGCCTGGGATAACGGCTCACTACTACTCTTTCTCCTCGAGAATTATATTACACCGGAACAAACCTTCTCGGAAATTATATTACACTCGGACACGAATCTTCTCGAGAATTATATTACACCAAATACAGATCTTCAAATGGGGATTAAGACACCCAATCACGAATCATCTGCCTTGCGACCACTATTAACATGGAACTAATCAGGACCAATCAGTTTTTCTCAAACCCGGTGCAAGTTATCTTATTTATAATTTATTATGTAATTATTAATTTATGATAATAGCAGGAGCGGGACAGGTTTAGAAATTCAGAAGTACAAGAGTACATTATAATATGAGTACATGAGTACTGCGGATACATGTCACTGTATACAATATAGGATAACAAGTACAAAAATCCCGCAAATGTGATAATCACATGTCAAGTGTTAACATGACAGGTGGCATGTGATAAGTGATACTATAATAAGGGACAAGTGTCAAATAGTAGCATGTCAGATGTCAGGTGGTAACACATCAGATGTCAAGTGATACATGCATGTGTCAGATAATGGCATGTAAATGTCAGGTAATAGTACGATAAGGGTTAGTACATCAAGAGAAAACATGTCAAGTGCAGCCAAGCACAATCAAGCGGAGGTTAAGCAGTGCTAGAGGCATGTCAAACGAACAGTATTCAATCACTAAAGCGCTAGGTGGGGCTACTGGGACAACTCGGCTTAAAATACGAGTCTAAAATTCGGCAGAGTTTTACTTAGGCGAATCTAGTGATAAAGCGCTGAGCGCTAAGTATGTCCATCAGGCAGAGCTTAGAGACCCAGAGGGTTTAAGCGCACTCCTCTTTCGAGAAAGTAGGCGAGAGCCCAAAAACTGAAGTACTTGCAGTAGGTGTTAGTACCAAATACGCACACAAACATGATAACAGAGCATGACAGGCAATAATGGCTTGCGATCAAATAAGCAAAGTTAGACAAGCTGGAGCGAAGCTAGCATATAGCTCTACAGGCTATCACGTTCGGTGTAGTTACCGCTTGTGATGATTCCACGATAACGTGCAGATATCGCTCACGACGTAACTACACTCTAGCGGAGTTAGCAGGAAAACGATGTGCGCTAGCCTCCCCTACCAGGCGGACCACGAGAGCCCAGAGGCTAAACACAACCTGAAGGTTGGGTATAGAAAGCCCGGAGGCTGAATGTAGCCCGAAAGCTGAGTATAGTACCTGCATAAGTGTTAGTGTCGAACACACGCATATAATAAAGTAGTAATAGACAACATCACAGTCATGACATGTATACAGGAAATAAACTACACTAATACAAGCATTCGTTACAGACCTGATACATGTAGTCCTAGACACTTTGTCACAAACAAATACAGGTATACAAAATACAATTACAATAGGGGAATACAAAACATAATGTCTCCAAAATACATATCAACCCGACGAAGCGGGAAAACCCAAATATGAGGCGAGAACACACCGCCTAAAGAATCCCCAAAAAACGTCGCAAATTACCGAATCCCAAAGCACAAGCACACGCCACCAACATATAAAATATATATTATATTTAGAGAGAATAAGAGAAAGGAGAGAGAGAGAGAGAGGAGAAAGAAGCAAGGAGAGAGATAGTGAGTGAAAACATGAGCATGAGAGAGAACGAGAGGAAGGAAAAGAAGAGAGGAAGGAAAACAGCTCATGCAGCCAGGGACGGGGCCCTGGCTACTGCGCCCTGGACGCGGTCGCACGGCCAGGTGGCGCGGCGAAGGGCGGCTACGCTAGCCACGGCCGGCTGCCGGAGGACGGTGGCGGCGCGCGGCTAACCCAAGGAGGAGAAGGGGAGGTGTTTGGGGAGGTAGTGTGACAAATTTTGGTAATGGAGGAGATAAATTGGCAATGGGTTTGTGGTGGTTTGAAGGTGGTGGACTTTGTGGTGGATTTTGGTAGAGTTGAGGAGGTTGAGGTGGTGGAGATGGTAGAGGGAATGGTGGATTTCACGGTGAAGTGGGTGGTGGATTTAGCGGAGAATAAAGATGATGGTAGTTGTGGTGATCTTTGATTGAGGAGGAAGAAGTGGGAGAAGTTGGGGGTAGGAGTAGGTGGCCGACCAGGTAGTGGAGGCGTCGGAGTATGGCGGTCGGCCACCGAGTCGTCGGAGAGGTGGCGGTGGCTGGTTGTTGCCCAAGGGAGAGAGAAGGAAAGTTGGGTAAGAGAGAGAAATTGAAGGGAGGGAGAGAGAGTGTGAATGAGAGAGAGAGAGAGAGAATTGGAGAGATTAGGGGGGAGAGGGGAAGAATTTGAGAGAGGAATGAGGAGGAGAAGGAGGGGTTGTTGCTGGCGTCAGAGAAAGAAAGAAATGAAGGTGAAAAAGGAAAAAAAAAGGAAGAAGAAAATATAAAGGAAAATGGAGATATTTTAGGGTATTGTGTGGTGAAGAATTTTTGGGGAAAATAAAAAAGGAAAAAGAAAAAAGTGAGAAAAAAAGGAGCGGATGAGAAAAATGAGGAAGAAGAGAAAAAGAAAGAAAATAAAATGTATAGATAAAACTCTGGATCTGGGAAAATCACAAAAAACACTGAAAATGTTGAAAAAATGGACTAATCTGGAAAGGTCTCTAAAAAATCTAAAAAAATAATAAATATTATTTTAAGGTAAATGGTGAAATCGAATTCAAGAATTCAATCTTATTTTCAAATTAAAAATCCTGAAATCAACTATCGATGCCGGTTTACACCGGCTCGGCCGGCTTTTGATAAATTCTGAAAAATCTCCAAAACTCTCAGAGATGAAAAACATCGTCCTGAAGAACAATATGAAATCGGTTTTTAGAAATTCAACCTTGTTTTCAAAATAAAAATCTTGAAATCTTTCAACGATACGGTCGACACCAAATCCTGTCAAGTTTTGATAATTTCAGAAAAATCTCAGAAAATACATTAAAGTAAAAAAATATGATTCTAAGAAATAATACGAAAGCGAAATTCAAGAATTCAACTCCAACTGTAAATTAGAAAGCCTGGAATCGACCAGTGATACTGGTCGACACTGATTTTAAAGATTTTGTAAATTAATTCGAAAATTTTTTAGAAAATTATGAAAATCTAGAATATTATGTATGAAACTAAAATCGGTCAAACCTGACTATCGAAAAGACCACATCGAGCAATACACCAGGATCGGATCCCCAGTTCGGACGAGGGTTGACTCCGAGTCCACGAATCCGGATCCAAAGCAAAACAATCGCACAAACAATCACAAAACAAAAAATACGAAAAGTAAATTGAAAAATATGATTAAAAAAATTAGAACACATATTTAAGTACATATTCTGAGAGAGGGGTGTTTACATGTAGAGTATTGATCAAGTTAATGAAAGTGCCCTATGGTCTATGTGATGGTTACTATTTTGATTCCCTATAGAAGAAAGAACGTGCTTAAGAGGAAAAAAAACTTACTAACTTTTTTTTTATTTTGAAAGAAGAGTGGTAAATAATTAGAAAAGAAGTAAAGCAGGCTATTTTTTAAAGAGAAAACGGTGTACCCGATAGGTTCCCCGTGCTTCATTAAAAAGTTTTAATGAAAACATCTTAAAAAAATATTAATTAACAAAATATCTCCGAACAAGAACATTAATGCACACGCAAATGCAAAAGGAGAGAAGAAAACAAAAGGAATAACCACCAGTCAATTCAGCGCCCCAAGTGCCAGAAAACAACACTTTCAGAAGAAAGCAAAAAAAAAATAAAAAACTTTGGAACAACCAAAATCAAGGCCCCAGCATCGCCCCTAAACATTAGATATCAGAGTCGAAATCGTGCCCCCTGTCCTGTAGATCCTACGAGAGGTCATATAAAAATCTTGTCATCGACGCGTGGTCCACCATCCGCCTCATCTTCTTTCCTGTCCGACCTGAAATGAGATAACTCCAGTGAGATTAAGGTAAAACAGACATGAAAAGTTTGGTCGGAAGATTTGTCTAGATTTTTAAAAATTCTATCATCATAACACGAATGGTCCACCTCATAAGGATGTTTGAGCACCATCTATCAGTCCAAAATCTTGTCCCTCTACTGTTGCCAACGTCCAACTGGTATCCTATTTTTGCTCTCTACATGAACAAAGATGCATGGAGATTAAAAGGTCAAGGGAATTTCACCAAGTGCTTCCAAGTAAATAAATTGTAGTGATTATTACAAGCTCAGATAACGTGTGGAAGAGGTTAGTTCTGAAGTACACATGTAATCTTCATTAGATAATGGTAGATAGCACTAAACTAAAGGGAATGAAATAGTCAATTGGTTTATTGATTATTCTGTGATGAACTAGACGGAATAAAGAAATGGGAAAATAACTCAATAACCATTAGGGCCTGTTTGGTTAAGGGTGGACGTGAGGAAGTGAGGAATTGAGGAAGTAGTAATAATTCCCTTTGAAACTTGAGAATTGGTTAGTAAGTTTTTCGGTGTTTGGATGTTGTTGAGAAGTGTGGTTTGGAAAATATTTTGTCTTTTCCGATGTTTGGATGGTAATGTGAAAGTGGAACTGGAAAAGTTGACAACAAAGTTGACCGTAAAATAATATTAAAATAAAAATTAATTAAGAAAAATAAAAAATAGACTATAATTAGAATGCAAGTGAGATTTACATGATCAAAAAATTAACTGTTTTGTGCTACAATTTATCACAAATGTGATTTACATGATCACAAAATTAACTGTAGCACTCTGGAAGTGAGGAAATGGTTGCGTAAAAGAGAAAAAATAAAAGGAAAAGAGGTTTTCTTATTTTCCTTTTCCGGTGTTTGGATAGATAGGGAAGTGAGCAATTATACTTCCCTATTTCTTTACTTCCGCCCACTTCCTTGCAACCAAACAGCCCCCCCAGAAATCTCAATTCTTTCAAAACAATGGATCAACTGACACGAGCGACCTCATTAGCAAAGGGCACTAGGTGAAGCACGCTTATGAGTTGCTTGTAGAAATTGAAGACGTGGCTCCTTTGCACACAATGGTCTTGGATCTGAAGGGCCGATGGGTTGTTCGTGAAACTTTTCGTTTGAAAATTTAAACATGGAAGACTGTTCGACACAATCAAAGAAACACGAAAAAGTTTTGAGATTCATACATAACGGGCATGTTTGGTTTAGGGTAGAAGTGAAGAAGTGAGGAAGTGATAATAATTCTCTTTGGAACTTAGAAATTGGTTAGAAAGTTTTTTAGTTTTTAGATGTTATTAGAAAGTGTGATTTGAAAAATATTATGTCTTTTCTGGTGTTTGGATGGTAATGTGAAATTTAAAGTGAAAAAGTTGATCACAAAGTTGACCGTAAAATAATATTAAAATAAAAATTAATTACGAAAATAAAAAATAGAGTGTAATTAGATTGCAAGTGAGATTTACATGATCAAAAAATTAACTGTTTTGTACTACAACTTATTACAAATGAGATTTACATGACCACAAAATTAACTGTAGTACTCTGAAAGTGAGAAAATGGTTGTGTAAAAGAGAAAAGAGAAAAAGAGTTTTCTTATTTTTCTTTTTCGGTGTTTGGATAGATAGAGAAGTGAGCAATTATACTTCCTCGTTTCCTTAGTTCCGCACACTACCTTACAACCAAACACGCCCAACGTGTAAGAGTGTGTGAATTTGCGACAATCACATCAACCATGATATTGAGGACTATAGTTACGTGAAGCATTGCTAGGAAGCTTTAAAGGGAATCTTGAACAAGAACACAATGTGGAGTGAACAAGAGTGATCTGTTTTGATAAGACAGTGCAAGTAATATCTAAGTAGAGGCAGATGGGTTTATTGATGTATGGTGCTTGAGACCTTTGAAGAACAAGAGGGAAATGTTTTGAGGTTATTATAAGAGGAATATATTTATTATTGTTTTTTAATATTGCCACGGCTTAATCAAAGTTGGAGGTGTGTGAGTTTCTTTGATGTATGATACCTGACACTTTTGAATAGCAGGTATGCAAGATTACAAATTATGGTAATCAATAAACAAGAAGTTGGATCAGAGGCTAGTGAAGGTATTCCCACCCTGGTATGACATGGATGGAAGACTTCTCCACTTGATAATGTAGGCAATATGTTAGGCATGTGATAAGAGATGAAAATGATGAGGTTCTTATTGTTAGTTTTTTCGCAGCGGCTGACACAAATGTGATGGGGAGTACTTGAAGGTGCAAAGGCTTGTTTGTTCCATCGTAAAAGATCGTAAGTCGCAAGTGACTTACGGTGTTTATTTCGTCGTAAGCCGTAAAATACACTTGCATCTCACTTACGATTCATTTGCAACACAAACCGTTAATTTTATGATCATGCAAATCTCACTCACAACCCACCTGCAACACAAACAATTAATTTGGGATCATGTAAATCTGTATTGCATATAGTTAATTGTAATTAAATAATATTTCTTTATTATTAGATTAATTTTTTTAAATTATAATTTTTTAAATTATTAGATTAAAATTTTTATTAACAATTTAATATTTTAATGCATTTAATATTTAATATTTATTTTTTAATATTTACTAATATTTAATAGTTTTAATATTTACTAATATTTAATATTTTTAATTGTTTATTATATTTATATTTTAATATATTTAATTTAATTTAATTTTTATTATTTAATTTATTAAATAATTAGATATTATTAATATTTACTATTTTAGTATTTATTAGCATTTTTTAATATTTTTAAATCCCGAGACAATAATTTTGTGGGCAACCTTTTTACTTATGACTTACACATTACGACAACCAAACAACGTAAATCACAATATACTTTCTCACTTATAATTTTATATTACCAATCAAACACTGTAAAACATATTTGCATGCAACTCATTTACAATTGTAAAAGATTTACCGCTTATAAATTACGACTTGCGGTCAATTACGACAACCGAACAGACCCTACGAGGGGGAAAAAAATATTCAAGGTGCACGTGAGAGGGTTAGCATGATATCAAGATTGGCTCCAACTAGTCACTGTTATTAGAGGGAGATTATTGACAACCACGACCACAATGAAACACGTTGACATCTCCTAAAGCTTTGTCAAGTCTACTCTATAAAGTTCTAGAATGTCTTCCATCAAAATTTTTGGCGTGACAAGTATTCTATGTATGTTACCTTTCTCAATAAAGTCGACAACGAGGCTGTTTGGTTGTAAGGAAGTGGGCGGAAGTAAGGAAATAGGGAAGCATAATTGCTCACTTCCCTATCTATCCAAACACCGAAAAAGGAAAATAAGAAAATCCCTTTTACTTTTCTTTTTTCTCTTTCTCTCTTACACTATCATTTCATCACTTCTAGAGTGCTACAGTTAATTTTGTGGTCATGTAAATCTCATTTGTAATAAGTTGTAGTACAAAACAGTTAATTTTTTTAATATGTAAATCTCACTTGCATTCTAATTACAATCCATTTTTTATTTTTCTTAATTAATTTTTATTTTAATGTTATTTTACGGTCAACTTTGTGGTCAACTTTTCTATTTCCATTTTCACATTACCATCCAAACACCAGAAAAAATAAAACATTTTTCAAACCACACTTCCCAACAACATCCAAATATCGAAAAACTTATTAACCAATTTTTAGTTTCAAAGAAAATTATTACCACTTTTCCAATTACTCACCTCCACCCTTAACCAAACAGGCCCAACAACTCAAATGTAAAGCGTTCGAGAGTGCAACATGGGGTTGGAGTTTTCCAAGGGACATGTAAGAATTTGCAAGAGAGTGTTACGTATTTGAGAGTCCTTTACAACGTGACACTTTTGGTTTGATTTAAAAAAAAAAAAAAAAAAAAAAGAAACAAAGGAAATAAAAGAACGAAAGGGGCCCGGTCGAATTGAATACCATAAAAACCTTTTTAGGCGCGAAGACTTCTGTAGCACAGTCCCCCTTTTGTCATCCCTCTCCTTCTCCCGCAAGCTTTCTAGGGTTTCCGATCGCCAATTGATCTCTTTCGGTACCCTAGGACTTCTCTCTCGAAAGAGATGCCGATCTACAAGATCAGAGGGATCGATGTTGATTTCCCCTTCGAAGCGTACGATTGCCAGATCGTCTACATGGAAAAAGTCATTCAATCGCTGCAAGAGGTGAGATTTTTGAGACCTCTCTCTACCTATTGATCGTATTTGAATCCCTTTTATCTTAAGGAAACCTATCTGGACTGATTTATGATTGTTTGGGATAAGAAATCCCCAATTCGGTTCAGTTAATTCTTGTAATCTCTTAAAAGATCCCAAATTTCGACTGATTGGTTCTTCATTTCTGCTAATGATCGCAAGTGGTGTTGCATGAACCTATTTCCATTGTTTAACAGCGTAGAAAAGATTATCCTTTCAGGTCATTTGCAAGAATTAACTCTAGCTTATAAACTATTCGTACATATTTTTGGCCTTTTTTGCTTACTACATCTGACATCTTACATGCACACAGTTTTATTTGCTTAGTAACGTAAAATATATTGCATTTTATATAGTTTAACAAGAAGAAGTACCCTTTGGCCTTCCACATTGTTTGTCATTTTCTTTTAACTAAAAGCTGAAGAGTATTTTACTGATTATTTTTGCATTACGATTCAGTTAATTTTGGCAGGATTATCTCAAATTTGTAAAGAAATATGTGTAAACTAGAGCTATTGATTTTTTTTTTTTTGTTTTAATTTTTCACAGACAATTATTTTTATGTTCTTATCGCTGTAGGAATGTAATGTTTATTAGAAGTTCTAGTGGATTATGACTCAGTTACTAGTTTGTTATCTGACTTATTGGGTTATTGCTCCGTTAATTTCATTTATTTTTTTAGAAAGTTGAAATAAATACAAAGGGTATATTAAAATCACGCACATACAATAAAATTTCTTCATTTTATTTTTTTCCAATTTAATTGGTTTTGTTCCTGTTGTTGTAGGGATGTAATGCTTTATTGGAGAGTCCTACTGGAACGGGAAAAACTCTGTGCCTTTTGTGTGCCACATTGGCCTGGAGGAAGACTTTTGGGGATTTTTTAACTTCTCCGAATGAAGAGAGGAGCAGGGCTTCAGGAAGTCAATCTTCAAATGAAGAGAAGGGCTGGTTTTCCAGAAGTCAGTATGCAGATGAAGAGAAGGGTTGGTTTCCTGTAAGTCAGCAGTCTAGCAGTCAATCAACGGAGATTCAACGATCAAACTATCCTGTCATTATATATACTTCTCGCACTCACAGCCAGCTGAAGCAGGTTATCAGAGAACTAAAGACAAGCAATTACAGGTTATTTTCCACATATAGTAACTCCTTGCGCTGCACCAGATACAGAAGCAATCACAATGTTATTATGTTGATTGTTTCTTTTATGATATTATCTATTATTATTATTATTATATATATTCATTATTTGCGATCTTTCACATGGATCCAGAGTCATTAGATGCAGAACTAATAACCTTTGGACACAAAGCCGAGACTTAATTGTGCAGATTATTTCACTTATGCTTCTCCTAGGGGTCTTGACATGGAATCTTGTCAACTTATCTCTTCCATTTTTATGTTCAATTTTTATTTTTGGCACAAGAAAATAAAAGGTTAGTATTTGGACAGTGTACATGTATGTTTCGTCTGAGGGTTGCCCATTTCTTCTTTTCTTTTTCTCTGAGAGAATGCCTTCTTCTCCTTGTTTATTTAGTTTTTAAGCATTTATGTCATCATTGAATATTTATGACTTTCATCTTAACCTTTTTGTAGATTAATGCAATAATAGGCCCTTGAGCATTTTTGTTATATAAATTCTTGAATCTTTGATGTTGTGCGAAGTTAACTCATGACTGATTCAAGAAACAGGCCCAAGATGTCGATACTAGGTTCTCGAGAGCAAATGTGCATTCACGATGAAGTGCGATCTATTCGAGGCAAATCACAAAACAATGCTTGTCATCACCTCTGCAAAAACGGTTATGCCGCCATCATAATCAAGTTTCTGGTACTCATGCAATTTCTGATTTCTTTTGACATGCCACAGTTGTTCTAACTGCTCCATAAAAGTTTTGACTAAATCATAAGGATGTGTGAACCTGGACCATTGTATGCATGTGGGTGTGGAATATGCTTTATCATAGTACATCTAACTTCTTACCTTTTACACACACACACATAATTGCTTGAACAAGAATTGTGCAATCATGTTTCTGACTTCATTTTAGGGGCTGTTTGGTTAGGGGCGGACGTGAGGAAGTAGTAATAGTTCCCTTTGAAACTTGGGAATTGGTCAGTGAGTTTTTCAGTGTTTGGATGTTGTTGGGAAGTGTGGTTTGAAAAATGTTATGCCTTTTCCAATGTTTGGACGGTAATGTGAAAGTGAAAGTGGAAAAGTTGACCACAAAGTTGACCACAAAATAGTATTAAAATAAAAATTAATTAAGAAAATAAAAATTAGATTGTAATTAGAATGCAAGTGAGAATTACATAATCACAAAATTAACTGTTTTGAGTTACAGCTATTACAAATGAGATTTACATGACCACAAAATTAACTGTAGCACCCTGGAAGTGAGGAAGTGATTGTATAAAAGGGAAAAGAGAAAAGGAAAAAGAGTTTTCTCATTTTCCTTTTTCGGTGTTTGGATAGATAGGGAAGTGAGCAATTATATTCCCCATTTCTCTACTTCCGCCCACTTCCTTGCAACCAAACACGCCCTTAGATGTTTCTACAATTTGGAATATATAATGACACCTGCCAGCTCCATATAACTTTTGACTAAATTATAAATATATGTGGACCTGGACCATAATATGCACGATGGCATGGAATATGCTCTTTCATAGTGCATCTAACTGGCTAACTGTGCACACTCGCACGCGCGCGCACACACAAATTTGCTTGAGCATTGTGCCCACACGTTTATGACTTTCATTCTGAGATGTGTACTGCAACTTTGGAGCCACATGATGTTAGACCTGTATGAAGTTTGAGGTCTTGGAGCACCATGATGCTTCCAAGACGAGATGTATAATTTGCAAATGATGACATAATAGTAACTGGGTTTTATTTTGAACGTGGCCCTTTCCCCTCCTCTTGAAGAGTTTTCTGACCAAGATGAGCAAGTGCAGTATGAATGGAGGGTCATATTCTAAAGTTACCAAGGCAGATATTCTAAAGTTACCAAGTGCCTGAGAGATGTGGGTGGTTAAAGCTTAAATAAGAGCCATAGGTTACAAGCACAGCATGTCCAAGGGGGATGGAATGGTGAGAAAGGTCTCGCTACATCTCGCTAGATGGTTTTACACGGCAATGAGATTTCTCTTTTCCATTAATGGTCGTGCTTAACAATCAAAACCAATAACAGTGCAAAGAATATTTTATAGCTGATACTTCTGTATTATTCTTGGGAGTGTTAATCTAAAATTATGCCAGAGCTTCAGCAGCTACTGTCTTAGTATTCATTAAATGAAAGGATGTGTACCCCTCACTTTTCTAATTCCCAAATTCTTAGATGTCTTTGATCTTATAAATTATTTTCTGTTGCAAATTTCTCTTTATTCATTTTTATTTGTTTGTTTTTCGGTTTTGCTGAGTTATGTCCTTCTATAAATGTCCAAAGTTGCTGCAGAAATGTTCCTCGATCAGTATCATATGTGACTTCTTGTTTTCTGCATAAATTCTTGCAGAGTTTATGAAGAGAAATTCTGGACTTGGAAATGAGCCCTTTGACATAGAAGACTTGGTTAAGATTGGAAGAAACAAGGGGCCGTAGGTTCTTACAACTCCTTTGTCTTTGTTTTTTTAAAAAAAATGTTTTATCTCTTTATTTCACATGCCATTGCACTGATGGCCATGAATTTATTTGCCTGCGTAATGAGAGTAAATCTTTCTTGCAGATGCCCCTATTACATTTCTCGTGAGCTTCATACGGCTGTTGACATTCTGTTTGCCCCTTACAATTATCTTATCGATCCTGGAAACCGGCGTTCGCTAACAGGAATCAATTGGAATAATGCTGTACTTATATTTGATGAAGCGCACAACCTGGTACTAAAATTTAAACCTATTGCTGATTTCAAAACTGTATACATCATTGTTTTTCTACTTTTATTTGATACCACATACATTAAATTTGTCTATTATTTTTAGAGCTTGCTCATTATGTCTATATCAGGCAACATTCACTTAAATCCACTCTACAGTTTTTTTATTGCGTTTTATTGACATAGATATATTGCATGGAACACGAATTCCACTTAATATTTTTAACGTTTAGCTACTTAAGAGTGGGACTGTTATGATATCATATGCAGGAGAGCATATGTGCAGATGCAGCTTCATTTGAGTTGCCTTCAGCTCATCTGACCGCTTGCATTTCTGAAGCAAAGCAATGTGTTGACCTTTGTATAAAGAGGAGAGCAATTGAGAAATCAGGTGACAAGCAGCACGATCCAGATAATTATGCCATTCTAAGAGGTAATATTTATACTTTGTATGTTGACGATTGTAGTTTTCTTATTTGTTTGTTACTTATGATCTGCATTTGTCTGCTTGAGCTGTAGAGAGTACATATTATATAACTTTGACACCTTTGTTTATATTTGGATTAAAAAATAAAATTATGGTTGCTGGTTAATGACAGATCTATTTATCTTACTAGTTGGTAAAATACAATTTCACCACTAGACTGGAAATCAGCCAGTTGGCTCTGGATAAAAAATGCCACTGATGAGGTGATTTTTATGTGGAATAGCTCACCAGTGTGCTTTTAATGGTGCTATGAAATTGTGGAATCTGTTAGCAGTTGTGATTTGACATTCTCTGTGTCATGTCCTTTGACACATTTCCTCCTTATCTTTTGATTTCCTATTTGTTTTCCATGTGATTTTAGATGTTATTTAGCTTTACTGATTGCTACTTCAAGATAATGCATTGAATATTTGATATAATTATTCATTTAAACACCCAAGAATTTGCGTCATTTCTTTTCTAAAAAAGAAATTTGCATAATTTCATTGAAGCCTTCCGCTCTGTGCGCGCGTGCGCTTGCATGTTCCTCTCTTTGGCATATATGCAAAAAGAGATCAGCTTTATGTGAAGCGGTTACTGGGAAGGTTGATTTTGTTGAAGTGATTGATAAAGCTTCCCTTATATTGCCATGTTTCATAACCTTGAATTAAGAATTCACAAGTTATATAGACATGTTGCTAGATAAATGATTACCAGCTTGTAGTATTTTATGCAACGCGACTCCCCTACACTGTTAGACAGGAACATCACCCTTGGTTAAAGTATTCAGATGGCTGATACTGTTTTTGCTTGTATTTCTTTATTTTAAACATAAACTTGAGCTACCTGAAAAATCTGGTTATGTGATACTGCTATTGTTATAAACATATAAAATGGTGTCCTTGAAAACTAAGTTCATAATAGAGTGGAGACCACCTGAATATCCTTAAGGAAATTTTGCATATTTGTATATGATATCCAGTGTTTCAGGATTGCTGGGATTGCTGACATATTGGAAGTAAATATGTATGAGTTGAAATGATGCTTCATGGATTGCGTATAATTCATAATTGGTTTATTTTAAATTGTTGCTGAGTATCATTGATTATGAAGTGTTTATGCATGGCACCAATAACTTTTGTGCAGCCCTTCTACTGAAGCTGGAGGAACGGGTTGCTGAAATCACTATTGATTCTAAGGAGTTGGGCTTTACTCGACCTGGGCATTATATTTATGACTTCCTCTCTCATTTGAATATCACTTATGAGACAGCCAACATGCTTATTGATACAATTGATAATGCTGCTTTGCTTCTTGAAGAGGGTATGGATTTGAAGTACTGTTGTTTCGGTCTTATGCTATCATGCTATTTTTTTCTTTAACCTGTTTAATTCTGGCTTCAAAGCTTAAACAGTCATGCTTCTTAATAATTTTTTTATTATGATCTTTCTGAGAAGTTAACATCTATTTACTACTGTAATCATATCATCTCAGAAACCCTTGCTGTATAATCTATGTTTTATATTATATATATTAGGAAACACATCAGGGAATGGTTTACCAATTAAGACAAAGGGGACCATATGCAGATTAGAGAGCATCAAGGATATACTTAATATTATCTTCAGAGACGGTGGTAAAGGACATGCAAAGTTTTATCGTGTAAGCGGATTCTTCTGAGTTCACCTTCTTTTGTTGCCTCATTAGTTATTTTTTTTTTTCGCAGCAAACTATTTTGTGTTTGCATTTTTTTTTTTGCTATTGCTAGCTACTTCTTTTGGACAACAAATTTTCCTAATTATCCAAAACATTGGTTTTTTGGCAGTTCCATGTGCAAGAATCCAAATCAAGTCCCACAGATTCCATAAAAGGTAGCGGACACCATTTTCTGAAGTTTTAAGTTACAGTGCATTTGAGTCCTTGATGTTATTTACTTTTCTCACTGAAATAGAGGCTTAATTTCCATCTATTTTTTCACTGTTTCTGCAATGTTTCTCCCATGGTATGCTACATCTTACCTCCAAAGATACAGTCGAGAAGTGGTTGTCTTTTGCATTACATCGTGTATAATCTCAACTGTCTAGGCTGGGAATGTATCTTGGTCTTACTTTTCCATTAATTTCACAGCACACTGTTGTTGCCCTAATTATTAGCTTTCAAAGATCTGTGTAAGTCATGACAATCACACTTTTCAGATTTGACATAGCTGGTAAGCCTGCTTGACCTTGTTAAATGTCAAGATTTTTGTATCATATTTAAACCTTTATTTGTAGTCCATCTCTAATCTGTTTTGCTTCACTTTTACAAAAAGCTAGAATACTTGTAACATACTATATTTGGAATATATGGTGTCTAAACATGTTCATCATTTTTGTTTTCATTGTAAATGATTCTGGAGATAACTCTAAGACGTGTGGTTTCAAAATGTCCCTTTATTCAATGGCAAAAGTAAGTGTGTGGCTGCTCAATTGCTTCTTCTGTCCATCGAGAACGTATTAACCTAAACTGTTTCACCTGTGAAACCCCCTCAGATTTATCTTATTCTAGCTCTCTTGATACAATCAGTTCCCGGCTTCCCGCAATACCAACATAACCAGTGATGCTGCCAATTCATTGATCCGTCTGTCACCTCATAATGTGACAATAAATCTCTCTAAGTCTAAACCCTCATTTTATGTAACTATCAGAATTTTAGAGGAAAAGGTTCGAGAGAGATTGACAAGTCCTCTCTCTATATTCTTATCCTCTCTCTATATTCTTATTTATAGGTAAATACATTTACAACTCATAATATGAGTAGGAATCATAATACATAAAGAAATTTGACTCATAATTAGGTAACTATAAGACTCCTAATATATTAAGTAATATGACTCCTAATTAGGTAATTATATAATCAAAGAGTTTAATACTCTTTCTCAAACTGAAGCTCAACTTGTTATTCTTCAAATTTTTTTTATATTGAGAAATAAATAAATTCTGAATTGCTATCTAATGCCACACTGTGTCAATGCTAAAGTTGCCAATCAAAATAGTTATGCACAAAGACCGAGTTATACACGAAGATTGCAAGAAAATCTCCTTAGATATATAGTTGGGATTTTATAATTTTCTAAACTCAGTAGGATGTTTTGAGAGATCCCAAACTCAGTAAAGAT
Organism: Agave tequilana; assembly: GCA_038442645.1. Classification (NCBI taxonomy): domain Eukaryota; kingdom Viridiplantae; phylum Streptophyta; class Magnoliopsida; order Asparagales; family Asparagaceae; genus Agave; species Agave tequilana. Next base: position 123,243 of record JAVJIF010016468.1, read on the forward strand.
TGAGATTTTGAGAGATTTTCAAGCTCAGTAAGAGGAGGTTTTCACTTTTCAGAGATCTTTGAACTCAGTAGTAAAGGAAGTCTTTAGAGATCCTCGAACTCAGTCGAGGAAACACCAAGGAAAACACACACTGACTTCACCCATAAAATATTTCTTCCCTTCGACTTTGACAATGGTAATATGGATTTTCATGAAACCACGAATATCTTTGATCTCAGCTATGAGTTCAGGCAATACCAGAAGATGAATAGGTAAAGAAGAATAATGAAGATGAGAAAACTTGCAACAACAAAAATATCGATGAAGAAACTTGCAGCAACACATAAGTAGTCTGCAACACCATTTGCGACAACATGAACGGATACCGACAATAGGAAGGATAAGTAGTAACATAAATAAGAGGTAGCAGTAGACAATATAAACAAGCAGATGTTGATTAGTCGATATTAGCAACAACAAGAACAAGCAGCAACAATAATAAATGAGCACAACACTACAATTAGCAACAAGAGAAGAAGACAAATGCATAAAAGTGGCGTGGTGCTAGGCACATGCTACATGAGTGCGACCCAACACAAGCTCGAGAATTGAGTGAAAACGTCGACCAACGGCAAAATCTGAGAGGCTCTGATACTCCTGTATCAGAATTTTAGAGGAAAAGTTTTGGGAGAGATTAATGAGTCCTTTCTCTATATTCTTATTTATAGGCAAATGCAATTACAACTCATAATTTGAGAATGACTCTTAATACCTGAAGAAATATGACTCCTAATTATTAACTGTATCACTCCTAATATGTAAAGCAATATGTCTCTTAATTAAGTAACTAATTAATCAAAGAGTTTAATAGTAACAACTCAAAGTCATTTACGAACCAAAATATAATTTATTTATACCTCTTTATCAAATTATTTGCTTTCTTGCATATAAATCTCTTTGTAAAATCATGTTTCATTCTGATGCACTCAAGCATGTTTTTTTTCCAACAACATGCATACAACTTTGTGAATTGAAAGTTATATGCATTTTATGTTTTGCTATCTAATGCTAAAATCTCATTGTATGGGCATGACACTTCCCAAAAGTCTAGTACAAAATTCTTTGTGATGTAGTGTATCTCGTTCTCAAATTCAATTTCAACTACGTAAATAAACTTACGGATAGATATCTTAGAGCTAATTTGTTGTGATCTCGTTAATAATGCTGTAGGCAAGGTCTCAAGGATGCTCAGTTGGTGGTGCTTCAATCCGGGACTTGCCATGCAAGAATTCGTAAAAATGGGTGTGCGATCTATACTACTGACATCTGGCACTTTGTCTCCCCTCGACTCATTTGCACTAGAACTCAACTTGTATGGCACATCCCATTTTTCTTTCTTTTCATCTTCGTACTTTCCCTTTTGGAACATCATAACGTCTGATCCTTTTTTTTTCCCTCCTAATTATTTCTTCAAAGAGAGTTTCCAGTCAGGTTGGAGAACCCTCATGTTATATCTCCCAATCAAGTTTGGGTTGGTGTTGTTTCCACTGGGCCATCTGGCTATTCATTTAATTCTTCTTATAAGAGTCGTGATTCTTTAGAATATAAGCAAGATCTTGGCAACGCTATTGGTAAGTAAAAAAAGATTGCATGGAAAAAATTAAATTATTTTGACTTTATCTGTTTATCGTACCTCTTGATTCAGACAGACTCTGTTTTTTTTTTTTTTTTTTGTCTTTTTGTGTGGCTGTATTGTACTGCAGTGAATTTTTCGCGAATAGTGCCTGATGGATTACTTGTGTTCTTCCCCTCCTACTATCTTATGGATCAGTGCATTGATTCCTGGAAAAATATGGTACAGCAATAACTGGGAGACTTGTAATTTTGTCCAGAATCTTTGTTCTGAAAATGTTTAAATCTTCTACAGGGTCATGCAAGTTCAACAAATTTCAGTACAATATGGGAAAGGATTTGTAAAAATAACAACCTGTTATAGAGCCTAAGCAGTCAGCACTTTTTCCAGATGCTATTGAGGTCCTCCCCCCTTTTTCCTTCCCATGTTTTCATCACTGTTTTTCTTCTTTGCATTGTGCTTCGATGATTCAGATCACCTCATGATGGTGCTGAAAGATATTTTGTAGTCTTCTGTATTCTCATATTCTAGTTTATTATTCTTTTTGCAGGATTTTGTAAAATGTGCGTGATTGATATATCTCTGGGCATCATTTTTGTCTGCTGCGGTCTGTCTCATTGAAATCACCAATTATATTATTTCTGCAGTCTAGATCATTATATGAACATCATTAGCTGTTAGTCACATGTTGAGAGAGATGAATCCATGAAGTAGGGGCAGAGGATATTGAAGGAGAAGGCTATAAGGCGATCAGCGTAGAGAGTGCATATATGATGATGCTAAGTAGAAAGATGAGAAATAAGAAACAGAAAGAAAGAGGATTGAAACTTTGGAACCTAAAAGATTCAGGATTAGTGTGATGAAAACATAATATACAGATTGCAACTTTAGGAAAATGGTGAGGGGAAATTAGCACATAGTGTAGATTGATGGCCAAGAAATATCTCGTAGTGCTCATTTTTGTTATTTGGGATCGATCATCGATTAAGATGTGGAATTGAGGAAGATGTGTATCAAAGCAGGATGGTTAAACTGTGCTTATGGAGTTTTATGTGACCATAGGATACCTATGAATTGAAGGAAATTATGTAGAACCACCATAGGTCTTGCTATGCTTTATGTTTCATATGCTAATCAAGAAACATGTCCAAAAAATGAGTGTAACTAAAATGAGAATGATGGATGGGTGGAAATACACTAAAGGATAGGATAAAGAACAAGTGGATCCATAGGAAGTTAGAGGTTCCTTGTGAGGATAATGTGACTGAATGAGATGGTTTGAGTATGTGCAACACAGACCACTAAGTGCGGCAACTAGAAAGTGATCAGATCATGGCTAATGGGGAAATGAGGACTAGAGAAATTGAGGACAGTAGGAAGAGTATGTTAATGCTTCATGTTACTAAAGAGTGGCCCTTAATAAAGCTGAATGGAAGAAAAAAATTCATGTAGCCGACACCAAAATGATAAAGGCTTTGATGTTGTACGTTGGGAACTCAAATAATATGATAACACAAACACATAATTCATGGTATATTTGTTCATTCTTTTGCTACCTTGACCCTAACAAAGTAGGCTCTTTGAACGACAACATATATGAGATAGATGCGTCAAACTTTCAAGAAATGCGAAAAATTAGAGGCAATTACTTCTTTAATATGCTGTAGGTTAATTTAAGTGTACACCTTCATTGCCATCAAATAGTTTGAGATTGTTTGAGTATTAAGTTTGTATTTGGTTCATCAAAGACTTCCATCCAGTTGAGGCTGCATATACTTCTATTAATTTGTAAATTGATTGAAGCTTAATCAAACTACCAGTCTAATATCCAAATTTCATGGAACTTATTCTCTTAACTAATACATTTCTTTACTTTTCTTTTCTTTTCTTTGCCTGTGTGCATGTGGAAGTGGCTGCAGGGTAGGGTGGTTCTTTTTTTTTTGTGGGGTGTGGGGGGGGGGGTTTCAACTTTTATATACCTAAAGGAGTTTCACATAGGACAGTTATTTTTAATCTTTAATACACCCTTGCCAAAGAATTTCGTGTACAAATGTGGTTGGCTATGTGATGTGAAACAGGGGAGGGGGTCTACGAATTTTGAAAAAAAATTGAGAAATGAAAGAAAATAGTAGATGACTCATGGTTAGATAAAGGATAAGTGAGAAGGCCTCCACCTCCACGGACCTCATGCCGCTTCACGCCGCACACTCATCGATCTTGACCTCACGCCGCTTCACGCCGCACACTCAGCTTCACGGCTAGGGTTTCACACCCGCCATGGGCAACACCCCCCTGAAGGGAAAAAAACTCCCAAAAAATATATTTTTTCTCAAATTCTAGTCTTTTTATTGAAAGCAGTGTAGCCTTTAAATAGGCTTACAACTACAGACTTTTTTTTCACATACTCGATGTGGGACTAAAACACACAAGACTACTAAATAAAATAAAAGAGAATACAGACTCAGACTCAAAAATAAAAAAAATGACTCAATGTCCCCATCATTCTCGTCAGGTGGGAAGAACTCAACCCCGTTGAGTATACATGAGGCAGTAGTGGCTCAACACTGGATCTGGATCTGAAACTTTTATTGATCTTGCTGTAGATGTTGTTGTAGATGTGATTGCTGGAGAGGTTGCTGACATTTTAGTTGTTGAGGAGGTTGTTATGGAGGAGATTGTGAGATCTTTGGTTGTTGAGGAGGTTGTTTTGGAGAAGATTGTTTAGATCTTTGGCTGTTAAGGAGGTTGTTGTGGCTCTTTCTTCTTTTAGCTTATAAATAATTTTTGTGGATTGATTTGAATTGAGATCAAGAGATAAAAAGATAAGAGATAATTAGTTTTGTGGAAAAGGCGAGGGTTTGTAAACGGATAGGTTTTGGAAATTGAGATTTTGAAGTAGAGAAAATATTTGAAATGAGATTTGAGAAAAGATGTAGAATTTGAAAAATAAGATAAGAGATAACGAGGAGATTCAAAAGATTTTGCAATATGTATTTTTTTTGAATTTGTGAAAAAGAAATGAATAAGATTATTTGACAAAAGATATGAAAGAAAGAAACAATTAATGATTTAAATAAAATTGTACCGACTTCGCATCAGGAATCTTTTCACAAGAAATTTGTATTACAATTTTAATTTCATCACTCATTATTTTTTTCTTAACCATGCTCTGATACCAAATTGATGTGAAACAGGGGAGGGGGTCTACGAATTTTGAAAAAAAATTGAGAGATGAAAGAAAATAGTAGATGACTCATGGTTAGCTAAAGGATAAGTGAGAAGGCCTTCCACCTCCACGGACCTCATGCCGCTTCACGCCGCACACTCATCGATCTTAACCTCACGCCGCTTCACGCCGCACGCTCGGCTTCACGGCTAGGGTTTCACACCCCGCCATGGGCAACACGCCCCTCAAGGGAAAAAAAACTCCCAAAATATATATTTTTTCTCAAATTCTAGTCTATTTTTATTGAAAGCAGTGTAGCCTTTAAATAGGCTTACAACTACAGACTTTTTTTTTCACATACTCGATGTGAGACTAAAACACACAAGACGACTAAATAAAATAAAAGAGAATACAGACTCAGACTCAAAAATAAAAAAAGCTGACTCAATGTCCCCATCGCTATGGAGCACAAAGCTCCATGAAAGGCTTAACCAGAGCTTATAAGGGACTGTCAAAGTGCTGCTCAAGGAAGGCTTGCGTAAAACCTAGAAGGCAACTGGAAATTAGGAAACCTACTTCATTATTCATGCAATTTCATTTGTTTATTTATTTTGCTTGGTTAGTGGAATGAGAATTTCCATTGCCTCAGGGAAAATAAAACCATCTTATTTTGTGCCTCTGTGATGATGGTATTTCCTACAACAAATCACATTATATCACGTCTTCTTCGTCTAGACTTTCATTTTGGTGCCTTTGTTGCTTGATCTTAAACAACATTCACCAAGAAGGCACGTGGACCTATCTTCCAACTGCCCATTAAGTTCCATGACACATCCTTTTATTGCTCATATTTTCCTGGAGAAGAATTTGGCATCAAATCATGGAGGTGGTATATTCATAGCGGATTATGTTTGATCAATTCTTTCGTGGAGCTTTCTTGCCTTCAGCGTATTCCATTATTGACCCCATTTTGATGTAAAAAGGCTTAGATGGCGATGGTGCTGATAATTGACAACAAAAGTTTCATTTTATTTAAAGAATAGATATTCAAAGTATCTTCTAGTAGCATTCTAATTGTTTAGGAATCAGAAATTGCAAAAGTATAACACCAAGTGTTTGATGCGTCCAAAAGTTATTTTACGAAAAAAGATTTTATGCTTTTACAAGTATCATGCAGTCTCACTATGTGGGAGTTGAGAAAAACTTCTGCAGCCAAAGAAGAATTTGCGCTCTGGATTATGCTTTGTTTGATTTGTCTTGCATGATATGAGATAAAGCTAAAATTGAGACTTGATATTGCTTGAAGTTCCTTTCAGTACATGCTGGGTTATTTTGTTAGTAGGCTGTTGTTCTGGCTTATTTGTGTTTACTGATACTCACCAGTGTTTTCTCTGTTTCTTCAAATGTATGTTTGGAGTTAATTGATAGATAAAGGAAATTAGATTGTGACATTGGCTATGGAAAGGGAAAATCATCACTAAGTAGTGTTCTTTCTGTTGATTAATTTTGTTTTCTCCATTGTTTAATAACATAAGAGATTTTCTCTAAGAGGTGTAATACAGACTTTTCACCAATTGAAACTCTACCGTTTCAGGTAAGCGAGGGTCTGGATTTTGCTGATCAGGCTGGAAGAGCTGTGGTAATCACTGGAATGCCCTTCTCAATGAAGACTGATCCTAAGGTTAGTGGTCTTGATAAGCTACAAATTCTAACTAAAAATCTTGAATTTCTAAAAGAATAAGAATAGAAGGGCAACCTCATGAGAAGTCAATGTGAAAAATTTGTATTAGTGAATGGAGAGAAGTAACTACAAACATGTTCTTGCCCATATAGAGATGACACAAGCAAGGGAATTTGTGATAAAGAATAATTCCTCAATGAAAAGTCCTAGCATTTGAAGAAGCTCCTGGAAACTGACCCATACTGTTATTAACTCTGCTTTTAGTGGTTATCCACCAACCTTTCTGTCATTTCTCAGAATACATCTGGTGGGTCTATAGATGCCATGTATAAGAATAGACATCGAGTCCACATCCAGTGGGTCAGATAAAACTTTTGGTTGGTCGGTAGGTTTGAATTGTTAAAGCTAAGCTTTCTTCTTGGATATTGCACTATTTATTGTTTTATGCTATGGAGTTACTCTCATTTTACAAGTCAGATAATGCCCTGAAACAATCCATTTATCATCCAAACCTTGTCTTTCATCAAAGTTTTTGAAAAATACTATGATAGCAGTCATTTTATCCAATTCCATTCATTATAGAATAAGGTTTATCTAAATTTCGTAATCACACTTCACTAAGACAATTCCAGCAATGCCTTGTCTGGGTATTTAGATTGAGTTTTTAAAAGAATCAGAAATGCTAGACAAGGCATGGGCCTTTAGAGCTTTAATACTTGTTTGGAGTAGCTATCTTAATATCAATATATCAGTAGTGGTTCGATATGATAACCAAGGAGGTTCAATATTTTTACCTTTATACCATGCTGTTTGATATTGTTTTGCTCATACAGTATTATCTCGTTCTTTTGCTAAAATATCTATGGTGCTGGTAAATTATTCTGGATTTACCCAACTTGTACTAGGATTCTCATGAGTTCATGCACAAACTATTGGCTGTAGGTTCGTCTGAAACGTGAGTACTTGGATCAGCAAGCTTTCTCTCAAAAGAAAGATTCTAAGGTACATATTTATTTAGACAGTCTTTGATGTGATAAACTTTGCAACATATATATTTAGACAGTTTTTGATATGATAACTTTGCATTTAAACAAGCTTAATTTTCCAGTTTTGAACATGGATCTGAAGTTAGGATACATTTTATGTTTGAAAAGCAGTTATTACCTGCCTATCTCTCTATCACACACACACGCGCCCGCGCGAGCGTTTGTGTGTGATAGAGAGATCATACAGACATACAACGGCAGGCACATGCACTCACAGTCACATAAAATCAACCAGGTCCTGGTTATAAATATCATTTGCTAACCATGCTTATTCCATTTGTACCATTCTCTTGTCCTTAACACTTGTATCTTTCAGGTTCTTACTGGGGAGGAATGGTATGTTCAGCAAGCAGCAAGGGCTGTGAATCAGGCTGTTGGGCGTGTCATTAGGCATCACCATGATTATGGAGCTATAATTCTTTGTGATGAAAGGTAAAACCATTTAGTTCCAAATTTATCTCTACTTTTCGTAAATAAGACCAGCTCATGGTCATCTTATGATTTCACCTATTTGTTTTTGTACATTATTGATATAAAGAAAGTTCTTTTTTATGTTCAACAATGGTCTGTTTGTCTATGATGACTGATAATATTTCGGCTGGTATTTAAAGGAGAAGGGAACTCAAAAAATTTTATTAAGAAAGATTTGATGCGAATCATGCGCCACAAGGATGATTGGGAAATATTGGATTGTTTGGGAACTTAATAGTGGCATCAGAGTTAGATTGGATTCAAGGAACGCAGACACCACACCAATGTTTCTTCAGGATGAGAGTGTTGCGACTCTCATATGTTGAGCTTGAAAAAGCTATGGAGGAAATCCTATGGTAACACCAGCAATAATACAACTCCAACAATCATCACCCTCAGTGGCAGTGCAAATGATATTGAGTTTGGAGTTGAGTAACTATTCACTTCAATAAGCATTCCTCTACACTGGCCACTGGTTGGAGTAAACCTCCAAATTTTGATGAAGAATCACCCAAAGAGTCGATGAGTTTCATTCAATCATAAATGATTTCATTAAGAATGAAATATTATACAACCTCATCCAACTTCAAAAGTATCAATCATACTTCCACAGAGTGATTTTCTAAAAAAAAAAAAAAAAAAAAAAAAAAAAAAAACCACAGAGTTGTATTCTTTAGTTCAAGCGGCTCATTGCTTGGTATGATGTGACATGTGACTAAAGTCTATAGGGTTTAAATTCGATGGCAGCTTTATCAAACAAGCATTTCTAATTAGAGTTTGAAAAGACCTAGTGATGATGTCTTATGCACATGGAGCAGTTCTTTTTCCTGAACGACCAATATTTTGGATCTGTTTGATTGAGGCTGAGCTCTTTTAAGAGGCAGAGGTTGGAGGGGAGGGGGGGGGGGGGGTTGCATCCCAAGCCCTCGACATTAACTCCATAATTAAGTCCATGACTTCAGCAACCATATGCATTGGAAACGAGCAAATGAGTGCAGCAGAGTGGAACTGCCACTGAGACAAGATTTAAAATTTTTTTTTTTCATTTAAAAGTCATGGGTTTAACCAGCTTGTGTTGGATGAAGGACTTTATGTGGTGTCTGCTACCCTCATTCACAGAAGTGTTCTAGAAGTCATAAAGAGGCCATCTAATAGTTTAATAGGGGAAGCTTTATAAAGACTGATGTGGTAGGGATTGAAGGGAAGTTTTTTTGGTGAATCCTTTGATAGCTGCAGCTTGTATAATGAGAATGAGTTGGGTCCTTTCTCGTACAGGTGTCTGATTTTCCTTGTTCCAGATATGTTACTCACGGGTGAGGGAGAACCCAATCTACCCAATATTTTCTAATCATCGTAATATTTCTTAATGAAGAATTTCCTAGTTCCTTCTCTCTCAAATTTCATTCCCAAATATTATCTTATCAGGCTACCTGTAATAGGAATCTGGGATTCAGGATTCCGGAAAACTATCATCAGTAGGCTTGTTTTAGCCGGTGAATGAAATTACAATTATGCATTGGAGAGCAGCCACTGAAAGCAAGATTTTAATTTTTTTTTTCATTTAAAAGTTCATAGGTTTAACCAGCTTGTGTTGGATAAATTCTGGACATAGAAACACATATTCTAGTCTAATATATTGTCGTTCTCTGTCGTATGTAGGTTTGCCAACAAAATCGACAGTGCCAAATGTCATATTGGCTCCGGCCTCACATCAAGGTTGTATTCAGTAGTCTATCTTGCATACCTACGCTGTAAAGTTTGGTACTAATTCTTGAGTATCTCATGCAGTGCTACCCTAAATTCGGGGATGTGGTTTTCACATTGACCAGATTCTTTAAGGACAGAGCTAGTTGCAGCTCAGTGAAGCCAAATCTAGCAGTAAAACTAGACATTCGTAAGTAAAAATTTAGCTGGTATCATGTCAAAAATGTCTGTTTTTTTGGTTATATACTCTGCTGTAATTTATCCCACTAGCTATATGATTGTCTTCCTTTGATTTTGCTTTAGAAGTCCTTGAGCTTTCAGTGTGAAATAGTGAAAAATTTGTGAAGGTTTGTGTTGTTGCAGTCTGAAAGTATCTGAGCTTGTCGCCTTTGATCTGTTGTTGATCAATGCCGATACAACAACAGAGAAACACCGAGTTGAAGGCTCGGCAGTGGAAGCGGAAGCGTAAAAGATCTACCATTTGCAAGCAATTGAGACAAATCACCACACAACTAAAGAACACCA